>CM029461.1:12268889-12273889 GCA_017140185.1 Eucalyptus polyanthemos subsp. polyanthemos
GGGAAACGACGCCGTTTAGCTCACATGGGAAGAAATTAGGGTTTCGGCGAGGTCGAAGCCGTGGCTGTCGTCGGGGTTGGGGTCGAAGCTGCGGCCGCCAAGTGGCCATCATCGAGGCGGGGTCGGGGTCGGGTTGAAGCTACGGCCATTGAGTGGCCATCGTCGGGGTCGGGGTCGGGGTTTGAGCCGCGGCCATCGTCGCGGTCGGGGTCGAGGTCGAGGTCGGAGCTACGGCCGCCGAGTGGCCATCATCGGGGTCGGGGTCAGGGTCGAGGTCGGAGCCGCTGCCGTTGAGTGGCCATCGTCGGAGTTGGGGTCAAGGTCGGGGTCGAAGCCATGGCCGCCGAGCGCAAGGACCGTCGAGGACGGCAACGGCCGAAGATTAGGGTTTTATATTGGGGGAGACACCAAACAACGTCGTTTTGGTGTTTGGATGCTGACTCAGCTCTCAGACGAGCCATGTCGGCGTCAAAAATTAATAAAAAAAGGCCACGTTGGATTTTCGGCCAATTTCGTCGGAGTTGGCACCAAAGTGAGCGCTTTTCAAATTTTTTGGCACTTAAGTGATCCGGCGGAAACTTTTGGCACCAAAGTGAGCACCATACACAACTTATGGCACCATTAGTGTACTTATCCCGCTAGTTAAGTGTAATTAGGTGGTTAGATTAGAATGGATTAGCGATTATTAGTTGATTGCATTGCATATTAGTTAGGTGGTTAGTATACTTTGATAGAGAATTGCCTATAGTACTTATTGGATGTTTCTTGGGATTTTTCCCGACCCTTATCGGGTGTTAATTAGGCAATTCGGCCTAAATGGAATTTTTAGGAATTAAATATTAATTTTCGAATTTAATTATTTAATTATTTATTTCCAGAAATTCAACCGGGATGGCCGGTGACCAGGAATTTTATGCTGATGATCGTGGTGCAGTCCGTTTATTTAATTGAGCTTTAGATTGTGCTAAATTGAATTTATTGTACTTTTTATTTAATTTTAGAAATTATTTATTTAATTATTTATTTTCCAGAAATTCAATCGGGATGGTTGGTGACTGGAATTTCATGCTGATTGTCGTGGTGTAGTTCATTTATTTATTCGAGCCTTAATTTGTGAGAAATTGATTTGTTAGTGATTTTAGGATTTATTCCTAAATTGAATAATCTTTGGTTATTAATTGAAGAATAACCGGGCATCGGTTGATAATGCCACTAAATCTAAGAAAATTGCTCGGTGGGGCCGTGATTACCACCTATAATTAAGTTGTGTCCTAAGGACCGTGATTCATAATTGGGAATTGAATTGGAATAGTTGAAATGACCGGAAGTGGTCTTATTGATATGTAATCGACTAGGTTAATTGATCGTTGCCTTGATTTGATGTTGTGGACTGATCAATTGAATGGAAATGACCGGTGAATGGTTCGATTGAGACGTAATCGACTAGGTCGATTTGCTCGATGTTTCGATCTGTAATATGATTGCTTGGGTGCCTATTTGATCTGTGCTAATATGCAGGTAGAATCTGAGGGCAAGGTAAGTCCTCTGATTCGTGTTGTGCATAGGTAGCCATAAGGTGTATTAGTTTACTAATCGGGTCTTAAGGGGTAGAACTTGCTGAGACGTGGTCTTAATGGTTATTGAATAACTATTTCAGGACCTTGATGAGGAGCCTAAAGAGGAGGAATCTGAAGAGGAGAACCTTAATGTGGAACCGGATGATAGGAAGATTTTGGAGAAGAAGATGACCATGAGGAGGATTCTGAGTACGACCCAGATGAGGACTGAGATCCCATTCTATTTTGTCAGACCTTGATTATATATGTGGATAAGTGTTAGATCAGACCCCTGTGAATAGTATTACATTATATACTATGAGGTGCTTGTATAAAAGAGTAGTTGAGAATTTCAGTATGAAAATTATGGCCATGTTTTTCTATCCCATTGTTTTATTGTTTGGGGATTTATAACTGCTTCCGCATGTGCATATTGAAAATGAAAGGGTCGGCAATACGTAGTCTTGGGATATCGGATTTTAAAATCGACCAAAGGTAAGGGATGTGCGCGTGCCTGAGGATCGGGGCGTGACATTTGTTCTCTGATGTCTTGTTTTTTTTTCCTTTTGTTAAGCTTCAGTGGTATGTTTTCTTCCAAGCTTTGCTGCCATTCTTTCTCTGATTTTGTACTATGGCTTGCAGTGGCTGTGCTCTTCCACTTTGCTTTGTTTTGAAGAATGCAAGCTAAGTTACTTACCCCAACAGAAAGAAATGGAAGCTGGGCTAGTTGTTGAGGGATCTCTCTGGAGAGCATGTTTTAAGAAAAGTGTAAAGATTCAAGCACAGTCATCATCTTTGCTAAGGAAGGTGGGATCAGATCGTTGAAAATCTTTGTTTGAAAGGTTAAGCATGTGAATGAAGTGGCTTCAAATCCCAAATTATTGCAGGTATTCATTTCTCGAACTTCTTGTTGGATAGATCAATTTCCATAGGGCATATTGAATTTTCAAGTATTCCCTTTCCGTCCCATTATTGATAAATTTCATTCCACGTGTCACACTCTCCCAACCCACGAAAGAAAGTTCTTGTAGAATATTCATGTACTCGAACTCATATTGATTGACAATAAATTCATCTGTACCAAATTAGATGGTAGCTCGCCATTGAAACCATTGTTGGAAAGGTCCACGATTTGCAAATTCATGAAGTTAAATTGGCCCTGATAATTAGTTCCTATTAGACCATGGAACTTACTAGAATGCAAGCCGGTAAATTTTAGCTTAGTCAAATCTGATAGCCAAAAGGGTAAGCGATCACCATTTTGATTGTTACCAAGATTCACCATCCTAGCATTCTAGGATTGACCAAAGATCTAGGAGTAGACCTTTCGCAATCGATTCTTCCTATGATCTACCATTCTCAATGTAGAACATCTGTATAACTAAGAAAAAATAATGCCCTCAAGCTTATTTTTCCCATTATTCAAATCTGGCAAAGACTCGATATTTGCCAAACATGAAGAAGCATGCCGTTTAGACTATTGTTGAAAAAATCAAGGATGGTGACAAATAGATGGAATTTGGACATATGTTGGAAAAACCCTATAAAGTCATGTATAGGCAACAATAAAATATATTTGGGCATATGTTGAAAGAAAAATTGGGCATATAGAGTGGAAATCAGAGCTCGAATTCTGCCGTCGAGCTTGACATTAATTTCTAGTCATGCTATATTCATTTCACATCTTTGCACAGAATAAAGAAAATCAAACTTGAGAGAGACCCACCCCCAATTCTCTTAGGAAAGAAGTCAATAGATTGATCACTAACGGCATTTACTAATAGGGCGCATCAAGATTTGACATTAGGGTTCATACCTGTCGACTTTGATTATGGATGAGTTTATCAGGATCGAGCACTCTGTTGTTAGGTCCACATTTTTTCTAGATGGATCTATGTTTTTCAAAAGAAGTAACAGGACAAGGGCCAGTGATATTCATACGAGTTACTTTTTCCTCACTTTATCTTAAGACTCAAGATTCGAACCATGGATCCCTCTTGCTTTTCTTCTTCTTCTTCTTCTTCTTCTTCTTCTTCTTTTGTAAAAGAAATTCCATTGATTATCAAAATGATACATAATAGAAGATCTCAAAAGTCATAATACCAAAACAAGCCCATAAAATTCCAAAACAAACCAAAAATAAAAAAATCAATGCATATCATTAGAGCATGGTTGGCACAAATAATCACAGGCTCATGATCTATTACTACATTCAAGCGAAAGGATCAGTGGTCAATCACAAAAACACACAATGTCATTGGTAGTAAGTACATGCCAAGATCTACATTTGTAGTTACAACTTTGCCTTTCAACGGCGTGCACCTAGATTCGACAGTGTGTGCCTAAATTGGCATCCCCAACACCATCACCGTATAAAAACAAAACATGTTAAAGAAGATCAGATCTGACACTTGTGAGAGCAAGTTTTGTAGCCAATGCAAAGCGCCATGACTTAAATAAGCATAGATTTGGTACCAAAACTGTTGTTAATACCATTGGAACTGGAGGCGGAGTACTTATTCATTAAAACTCCAAAATCTAGAATTAGATTGAAAAAAAAAAAAAAACTCCCAAATATAATATCGGGAGAGCAAAGTTCTCAAATCTAAAACTAAATTTGGGAGAGTAAGGAAAGAAAAAGGAAAAGGAAAAGGAAACTAGGAGGGGAGGGAGAGATCTAGGTCAAATCCCTCCCTTCCATAAGTGGAAGAGATGAAGAAAGGTTCAGAGAGGGAGGGAGGGGGTTAGGAGAGGAAAAGACGTTAGTGTCAATTTTGATCTCTTCTACTTTAAAGAGGGAAAATCGATGGTCAAAATATCTCTGTTGCTAATTGATTGGAAGCCCAACAAAGAGCAAAGTCAAAGCTTTGCATTGAGTAGCACTTCTGTTTGAAGGGTTTCTAGCTGAGTTGGTGAGAGATTGTGTTCTGAATATAAACTTCGTGAAGCTAAATATTCTTCAAAACATTGGCAAGAACCTGTGATATCTACAAGTAACCAAATCGCACAATGCCGATCCTTGAAATCCTCATTTTATAGTTGATGGTGAATATCTTACCTATGCATGCAATGCTAACCAAGTAGGTGAAGTATGAAAATGTGCACATGCTGTTAGTGAAGAAAATGTTCAGCTTCGAGCAGGAATTTCAGAAAAGACAAAATTAGTAATGAGTGGATTCAAGACAAAGCTATAGTGATGTCAATTTGGGATGAGACCAAGACTGATGTGATGTGTGGTATGATGATTGTAGATGAACTAATGAGAAGCTCCTGACTGCTCTATAATGGTCCAACAAGGAAAAGGGGAGTGAAATGGAGGAGGTGGACACAGATTTTATGACAAACGTGGAGTTTGTAGATCTTTTACTAGAAGAGGGTAAAAAATTGTTATCCTTCAAAACTTTTATTTGCCATTGTTAAGAGACAGTAGATAGAGTACGAAAA
>CM029461.1:14948738-15176536 GCA_017140185.1 Eucalyptus polyanthemos subsp. polyanthemos
CATTATTGACTTCATGTGTTTGAAAGGAAACCCTATCGTGAATCGTCGTTGACCTGAATGAGCTCTGCCCTCTTCTGGCCACCTCCTCCTCCCTCCTCCAGCCACCGCCAACTGTGCCCGAATTGACGCTCTCGGACCTGCGCCGCCTCGTTGGCGCCAACAATCGGAACCTCCTCAACCGGTTCTTCGAGGACCTCGCCTTGAGGAACCTCCCTCCATCTTACCCCGCGCAGTGCATCGGTTCGGCAATGGACTCGGGCGGCAACCCTCGCTTCTCCCTCTTGGCATCGGATGTCTACCTGTCCCTGCTCCTCTCCCCGAATGCTCCCGTCTTGAGCCTCTTCACTCCAATGGCGTTCGTCTCTCTCCTGCACTCCATTCAGAAGTCCGTTAGGTCTTGGCAGGCGGCTCCCGAGGAAAGATGTTGGGAGTGGCGCGAGAGCTCTGGTGGGAGGCGTGGCTCGGGATCTCGGAATTTGCGCCACATCTGTAATGATGAGGTCGAGGAGAGCGAGGTTGATGAGAGACTTTTCTTTGCTGTGCTGGAGAAGTTGGTTTTGGTGATGGATTTGATTCATTTGTATGGTGGATGCAGGGAAAGAGTGCGAAAAGGGAGGTGGAAAAAAAAAAAAAAAGAGAGAAGAAGAAGAGGAAAATCCGGAAACCCGACCCGACCCGACTCGAATCGAATTTTTGATGCGGGTCTAATGTGTTTCGGGTCAGGTTAGGTCATAGTATGTGACCCTTTATGATTCGGGTCAGGTCAGGTAACATCAAAACCTGACCCGACCTGACCCATTGACATCCCTAATGAAAAGTGATATTTAAGTGTTAATCTTATTGGAAGTGGAGTGAAATTAGCTGCGCTCCAATCGTTTGAAGTCATACGCATCAAGATTGAGTACTTTTTAGGAGCTTATTTATATAATTTAACCCATTACTCAAGTTATTGATTTTTCATAATAATCCCATTATTTTTTTATTAAAAAAACTAGAAAATCTCTAACTTTGTCTGAAGAAACCCAAGTTTTTTGTTAGGATGAGGGCCCCATCAATTTTGGGCTGTAAAAATAAGAAAAGAGAGATAATTCTCCCCTTTCTTGTTGTAATTATGGTTATAATTATGGTTAATGGATCAACGAAAGCCAATAAATTAAGATACGTTTTTTCTGTTCACGTATCTCTTTTTGGATTCATGAATTTCCTATAGTTTTATGTTCACATATCTATTGAATTCATGAATTTTCTAGATTCATGTATCTTTTAGTTCATGTATTTATTGAGTTCATGAATCTCTTGAATTCACGTATCTTTGGATACATGAATCTCTTGGATTCACGTATCTTTGGATACATGAATCTCTTGGATTCACGTATCTCTTTATTCATGAATCTCGTGGATACACGCGTCTATTTAATTCATGTATCTCTTTAGTACATGAACTAAAATTCTCTATAAATAGATATGAGCATAGAGCACCATTGGGGGTTTTGGTGTTGATTTTTGGTTTTTCCGACTCGATTCCAAAAAGGCTCTGATGCACTTTTCTACTCTTCTGATTTTTCTGGGTGTGCTGGTTCAATTGAACGGTTTGACTGAGTCTTGTTTGCATAGTGCTAATCCAAACAGGTTCGATGTGTTGTATCTTGGGAGGCATAGTTCGTGAATCTGCGGAGCACCATTGGCAGAAACTAATCGCCTTAAGGAGATTCGGATATCCGTATCTCACCTCCAATTTTATGTTATTTTTCAGTAATATCTTATTTTCTTCTTCTCCAAGATTGGTAAAAGGAAGGATATTATAAAGTTGTTATCATCTTCTTTACATTGATGTTCTGATTACAATAAACATTGTGTATTCTTTGGATATAATTTCCAACAATCTTAAGGCGATTAACTTACTCACTGTTTGTTGTTCTTGTCAGATTATTGAGATGGCTGAAAACAATCAAGTGCCTTTCAATGTCTTGAATGTTTCGGGAGACGTTCTTATGGTCGATTCGACCGTTGCTATGGAAGATGTTCAACCCTCAGGGTCTGAATTTGTAGTAGCCAATGCTACGGGCCCTTGGGCTAACACCAATTTTGGTGGTGCGGGTACAAGTCATACGACTAGTATGCTCGGGACTATTTTTCAGAACAATATAGGCCAAATGGCTTTTGGCTCTGTTTCCAGAGGGATGGCTTAATGGAACTTTGCCTACTGTGATGGCAACGCCTCCAGTTACAGCTAATGAGAAACCGGAGAAATTCATCGGGGTGGGCTTTAAAATAGTGGCAGCAGAAGATGTTATTCTATCTGACCATGCTCAATCTGACGAAATATTTATCGGAGGTGTGCCCAATAATTAGTCCAAATGAGCAAAATGTCACGACGCTCGGTGCGTTGGAGGCTTGGAAGCATGGGGACTTCTTATGCCAAAATTATATTCTTAACTGTTTAGTGAATTCTCTATATAACGTTTATCGTAATATTGAATCTGCTAAATAGTTATGGGAGTCCTTAGAGAAGAAATACAAGACTGAGGACGCTGGCACCAAAAAATTTGTGGTTGCCAAATTCTTGGACTACAAGATGGTGGATTCTCAATCTGTCATGAGTCAGGTCCAAGAATTACAATTAATTATGAGCAACATCTTTGCTGAGGGAATGATACTTAGTGAATCATTCCAAGTGGCGGCTATGATTGAGTAATTGCCTCCAGGCTGGTCAGACTTCAAAAATTATTTGAAGCACAAATGGAAGGAGATGAGCCTTGAAGATCTCATTCTACGCCTTAGAATAGAGGAGGAGAATACAGTTCAATCAATTTCAAAGAGTTTTGTGCTCGTTTTGGAATAACTCTCCAAACGACTGTACCTTATACTCCACAACAAAATGGAGTTGCTGAACGATTGAACATGACACTAAAGGAGATGGCTAATGCCATGCTTTTAAGTTCAGGTTTACCTCAGAACTTGTGGGGGGAGGCGGTTTTAACTGCAAATTATATTCTTAATAAAAAACCCCACAAAAAACAAGTAAAACTCCATATGAGTTATGGAATGAGAAGTTACCATCCTACATTTTTTTTTAAAGTATGGGGGTGCATAATGTGATTTATAACGGTAAGTCTAGATACATTCGTTGTAGACACAATACCGTAAGGCAATTGCTCTAAATAGAATCATTTTTTAGACTTTGTAAAGTCAAAGGAAAATATTCCTGATCCGTTGACAAAGGTTTGTCAAAAGAGCAGATAAACTGCGCATCGAGGGGAATGGGTTTAAAAGCCTTAACCCAATAAAGAGATTCAATGGTGGAAACCTAACCTATGCGATTGGAGATCCCATGGACTAGGTTCAATAGGACAACGCAAATTTTGGAAACTCTAGTGTAAGCACTACCTCCCATTCCTATGATACAACAATGCTTTCCTACAGCGTTATTAAGGGTACGCTATGCGTTTAATGATTTCTATAACTTGGAATGTAACATCCAAGTAAGATATGGTAGGATATCTTTAATAGGAATGCACCTATATGCGTGGAGTTGGCCGACTCTATGAAAATCTTTAAAGGCTAGATTTTCTAAAGCACGCATGAATCCCGAGAGGTTCAGGGCCGAAAGAACGAACACAACCAAGAACCAATCTTGAATTGGAAATACTCCGTGTGAGGTTTATTGTCTAGGTTTACACAAACAACTGGCGATTTAAGACTTAGTCCATCGACTAGTTAAGTAAGTCCGATAGGCTTTCACTAAAGAAGGTTCAAAGCGAAAGCTACCTATCTTGATGCGGTTTATTTCAACAGGCATGCTCAGATTCCTTCGAGTAAAAAAATGTTTTGTTGATCCATTAATGTGGGGGATTGTTGTAATTATGGTTATAATTATGGTTAATGGATCAACGAAAGCCAATAAATTAAGATACGTTTTTTCTGTTCACGTATCTCTTTTTGGATTCATGAATTTCCTATAGTTTTATGTTCACATATCTATTGAATTCATGAATTTTCTAGATTCATGTATCTTTTAGTTCATGTATTTATTGAGTTCATGAATATCTTGAATTCACGTATCTTTGGATACATGAATCTCTTGGATTCACGTATCTCTTTATTCATGAATCTCGTGGATACACGCGTCTATTTAATTCATGTATCTCTTTAGTACATGAACTAAAATTCTCTATAAATAGATATGAGCATAGAGCACCATTGGGGGTTTTGGTGTTGATTTTTGGTTTTTCCGACTCGATTCTAAAAAGGCTTTGATGCACTTTTCTACTCTTCTGATTTTTTTGGGTGTGCTGGTTCAATTGAACGGTTCGACTGAGTCTTGTTTGCATAGTGCTAATCCAAACAGGTTCGAGGTGTTGTATCTTGGGAGGCATAGTTCGTGAATCTGCAGAGCACCATTGGCAGGAACTAATCGCCTTAAGGAGATTCGGATATCCGTACCTCACCTCCAATTTTATGTTATTTTTCAGTGATATCTTATTTTCTTCTTCTCCAAAATTGGTAAAAGGAATGATATTATAAAGTTGTTATCATCTTCTTTACATTGATGTTCAAATTACAACAAACATTGTGTATTCTCTGGATATAATTTTCAACATTTCTTGCCAACGAAGTAGTGATTAGGACAACCATCAAATTTTGTGAATCAGCCGTGATTATTTAGGTGTGCTAAGATTAATTCATTAAATCGATTTATTAAGAGATTTGCTATTAGCTTGCTCTTGTTGAGGATTCGACTTAAAATTCATGCCATCACTCATTTTATTGAAAATTATCGCGTAATATCTTTTGACGACCGACAGATACATTATGTCGGTTAGGTGTCGTATGGCATTTATCCTAGAGAAGCAAAAAGGCCCCGATAGCATATTCACTGGTCGCGTTCAGGCGGCGAACCGTTCGCTCAGGGGATCGTCACCGCTGAAGTATCCAGGTAAGCTTCCAGATGAAAGGTACGAAACCCGCGCGTCCCTCCTTCGAGGGATTGCGCCTTATCTCAGAAGGACAGCATCGGGCCACGTAGGGGATCGAAAAACCATCCCGAGTCGCTTCTCACAGATGAAATTAAGCTCGCACTCTTCGAGAAGAGGGAATTCTATTTCTCGGCAGCGAGTGAGGATCGTAATGCATGCGTCTACCGCGTGCTCGAGTGCTATAAAAACCAAACGCAATTGCCAGCCAGCCCATAGTTGAAAAGAAAGCCTCGACTCTCTCTCTCTCTCTCTCTGTGTTCTTGTCGGAAAGCTAGCGCGGATCGATGTTGGACATCAGCGTTACTTCAGCTGAAGCTCGGAGGTTGGTTGGTGTTTCGCATTCCAAACAGTCAGAAATTCATATTGATTAGTGCTTTTCGTAGTCTACCTTTGTTTCGCCTTGTTCCTAATGAACCATATAGTATATCCTCCTTCAGGTCACGAGTATTTGGGACGATTGGCTTCCTGTGTTTCTCGAAACTCTTGTTTGCACGACTTTTGGAAACTTTTCCATACCGATTGAGAGTCATTTTTATGGCTAGTACCGTCAAGTGGGCTGCTTGAGCCGGTTTAGGGTTAAGTCGAAATTGGATTCAACATAAATGGCGCGTTTGGTAATGTTCCCCCCCCTTTTTTTTTTGTTCTCCGAAATAGAAATAGAATAAAAATTCATCTATATAGCATTTTGTTCCTGAAAACAAATTTTTTTGTCTGGATGAGACTCGAACAAAAATAGGAATTTTTTTTGTTTTTGTTTTCGGGAACAACTCAAAAATCAAGCCCAAATTATTATTATTATTATTATTATTATTATTATTATTATTATTATTATCTCTTTTTCTTTTGTTTCTCTTCCTCTTCTTCCCTTGGCAATGGCTAGCAACCGGCTAGACGAGATCCAACGACCTCGTTGGAGCTTTGCTAGCCACCAGCAAGGTTGTCTCGAGCCTTGCTGTGGCTGGGCGAGACTTGGTTTTGTCATCTGGCTGGGTGAGGCTCAACTTTATTAAGGAAATCTCTTATGATATTTTAAAGATAACAAAATAAACCAAAAATTACTAATGTGTTTAATAATTGAGTAATTAGTGAAATGCGCACAAGCCATTATGCATATGATATAACGTGTGAAAGATATTATCAAGAACTATACTTGGAAGAATCAGAAGACGCAAGTTTTAAGGATGAATTTGTTCAAATTTAAGTTCAGATTGTAAAGTCTATTCAAATAGAACACACTCAGACTTTACAAACCAAATGAGACATAAGTCCAGAACGTAAAAAGTTCAAAAAACATAGCAAGTTTAATGAAGCAAGTTTAGAACGAAACTACTTGATAGAACATTACAAAAGCCCAAAATGTATAACAACTAGTGATTTGGTTTGGATTCTATATCAAGATACATTTGATTGACTTAATCTAATTGATTGATAATTGGATCCTAAAGACAATAATTTTTTAAATGGAGAAGCTTTACTTATGGAAACTAAAATTTTGTTTGTATGGATGATCAAAATCAATTGGGAATTATAATTCGATTACTCAACGGCTACCTAATTTTCTTGATATAGATTTGTTTAATAGGTAGATTAGAAGAGGATCCTCTAGATATTGTCCAACAGCTAATTTGGAAATATAGGAGTGTTTAAGGAGACTAAGAACTGATGAGCAAGTAAGAGATGAAGCCAAGAATCTATAATTTCAAAGTTTGAGTGAATTTCGATCACACACTTAATTTTCATGAACTTAAATATTTGTGATTGTGAGAGAAATACTAAAAGAGTGATTTAGTGAGATATTGTGATATATCACTAAGTGTTGGCACTTAAAGTTATAATCTCTTGTTGATCATATAGTGGAATCTAGCCAATAGACTGTTAGTGTGGAAAAGTGGATGTAGACTTGTGCAATCTTTTCTTCTCTTAACTCATTTTACTTAAATTTGTTTCACTATTATATGTTATCTTAGAAGTCCGTTTCATCGTATAATGAATTCAAAACATCTACCAGAAGTCTGTCTCTTAATTAGACTTAGAATTTTAAATGTTTTATTATGTTTTAAATTTATTTTTGAAACTCTTTTATCAGTTATCACTTATTCACCTCCTATAGATGATCTTACTAGCTTTATCAGGCCTTGCCTTAGTTGTCTGAGGTCGACCGATGAGGTTGGCATCACTTGGCCAGGTGAGGCCGACCTCGTAATGGCCGAGTAGGGTCAAGCCTCGTTGGTGGCCAGGTGAGGCTCGGGGTGACCTCACTAGCTCTCATTCGATTGGCAACTAGCTAAAGAAAGAAGAAGAAAAAGAAGAAAGGAAAAAACAAAGAGAAAAATGTAATAAAATTATTTTAAAATTAAAAGAAATTCTAAGTCATAAAATTATTTGGGGTTGTACCAAACGCATTTCTACTCCAGGAATAGAAATTGTGCGATTTTCAAATATTTTCAAATGCTAAAAAACTTGTATAGGGAATAGAAATATAAAAAAATATTTCTAAATAAAAATTATTCATGATAACAGAAATGTTATCATATGCACCCAAATTCACCCGTTTTATCTAATATGACTTTGGCAATTTATAACCAACCCGATACGATTCTTGGCAATTTTATCTCTTAACAATGGATTTTCATGGAAATCTCATCTCAAGGTGGTAAGAGTCGCCATTGGCCATAAAGGTATAGATGAGCGAAAAAAATTTATGTTTGAAGCAGCGGACATATTCATTTTCAATCTTTGATTAATTGAGATTTGCATCATATATTTTTTTTTTTGTCATTTTCATTATTGGAATTTGTTGCAACTTGCGTTCACTTTGTTCAAAATAGAGCTTGGTACTATTTGATTTTCCCCTTCCAAATCGAATGGTTTGCTCGTAAAATTTTCGGACTTGTTTTAACAAATCAAGCATCAGATTGCATGGATTTTCCGTTGGATCAGCATCATGCATATCAATGAAACACCTTAGGCATGTATTGTTGGGATCTTTCTTATGTGACATTGGATTCGGGAATCGGTGTATATATCTAGAATCCAATTGTCATAATCAAACATCAATTGAATTATGCCAAGACTTGTTTATTTTTCTATGAGAAAATATTGCGTATGTGAGTTGTGCCATGTTAGATTTAAATTAGTTCATTCAAAATGAGACGTGTTGCGTTGGGCTCACCTAACATAAATCTTCCTATCTCCTTTCTTCATTACTCTCTCTCTCTCTCTCTCCCTCGTCTTCTCCGTCCCTCATCTTTTCTATTTAGCACTTGCTTTTCTTCTTCCCACTTGCGTCCACCATAGCTAGAGCTCGAGCTTGAGCAGGCTCATGGTTGCTTTGGCCATGGAGCTTGACCTCAAACTCAGAGCTTGGGTAGCCTTGGCTACTTGACTTTTGAACTTCCATGGCTGCTACAATGAGACACTCGAGGACATGGACACTCAATATGGAGTCTCCAGCTTCCATGGCCATGAAGTTTAGCCTAAAAGTTGCTAGTTTGAACTCGAGCTAGCAGAAGCCATGGTGGCTTGAGCATGAGGTCGCAACCATGGTTGCCATATCTCGAGCTTACAATCATGGTCACTTGAGCTTTGACAACTTGACACCAAGGTGTCACTTGAGCTTAATGAGACATGGCAATGTCTAACCTAGCTGCAGTATGTGCAGTGTCAAATCCACCTACAAATCGGTCAAAGATTATCAATGCTACCAAATGTGAACTGACGTCAAGTAAACTTAATTCAAATTTCCTTAGAAAAGACTATGCATACCCAAATACATTTGTTTTCCATAGTCCTTGTATAAAAAATAAGAGAATAAATGTGTAGTCAATAGGTCAAGGGTGAGCACGTGGCGATGGCGGCGCGACGGCGACGAAGACACGAGTCTCATGGCACCAATGGCGTGGCACGGATGGCGCGACGAAGACATCGCGGTCGCGGCTCAACCCACGGCCAAGGGGGGAAGAGCTCGTTTTTGGCGGAGGCGGAGGTGGTGGCGGTTCGGAGCAACGACGGCCCGGACTGCCAAGCGAGCGGCGGCAAGAGGTGGTGACGGTGGCTTGGGGACGGTGGCGGTGGCTCACAGCGGCAAGGGGCAGTGTGGACGGCATGACAACTCATTGGGCTCAACGGCAAGACGGCTCGTCGGACGAGCGATGGGTGGTGGTGGTTCGGTGGCCAAGAGGTTGTGGTGAGTAGGGCGTAGGGCGGCAGTGTGGTGGTGGGTGAAGCAGCAACCAGCAAGAGGAAGGAAGAAGAAGAAGAAGAAGAGGGGAGGGGGGGTTTCAGCCGAGAGAGAGGGGGAAAGAGAAGAGAAAGAGAGAGAGAAGAAAAGAAAAAAGTTGAGTGGTAGGAAGTGATGTGAGGAGGAAAAAGGGGAGAAAAGAAAGAGAGAGAGAGAAAGAAAGGGGAAGGGGGAATCACATGGAGGGAAGTGTTAGGTTTTTATTAATTTATTAAAATCTTGATTAACCGGAACCGGGAACGCCGATTCCCAGAAAAAGGGAATCGGGAATCGGAACCGGTCTTTGTAGAACTAGGAACCAAACCGGACCCTACGGTTCGATTCTCCGGTTCCCGGTTCTACCCGGGAATCGTGCTCACCCCGACAGGGAATGATGGTAAAGACAAAAACATATCAAATCTCTTAACTCTAACTTTTATCAAATTCTCTTTCTTTATCTTTTCTGGCTTTTCGTTTTGATGCAATTGTCCCTGTCGATGCGACCAAACTGATCGACAGCATGTGCTGTAACCGATCATATTAACTTCTTACGATGTAAAACCCCGATAGAGGAAGATGAACTCTCAACATGGAATCTTACATTTTCTAGTGCAATTGGTCTGCTTTCTTTTCTTTTAGACACCTTTGGTTAATTAGTAAATTTGAATAAAATATCCGCACTTGTACAAATAGCATTAGAATTGTCGGTAGTCGTATGAGGGACTTGAGATTGCAATAATCAAGTCACTACCTGTATTGTCTAATATGGATAACCCAATTAATTTAAGGCAAAGGTAAAATATCTTGGAATAAGGATTTTTTTTTTTTAATTTTCTCAACGACTATATAAAATATAAGAATGAGAAGTCCAGGTTTAGCATTTATATGAAATCTATTGATTGAATTATTCTTCGACATTTTAGAATTGCTCCTTCTCCATATATAATGGAGATGCTATAAGAGTGACCCATTACTTTCAGGGTAAAATTGCCACAATGAAGACGTCCTTCTGAGGAAGAAATTTTGTCCTCTTAGCCCTATCTTCCTCTTATCGTATTGATAGGTTCAATGGGAACTTCTTATTCATGATGGGTACTTGTTTTATGGTGCAAGTTCAAAATAAATACCATGTTGAAAATTGCAGGCTAGGAAATAAAACGTCTAAGGTAGAATGTAGAGTATATATCTAGTTAGACTCAATACTTGATAACTCAAGGTTTTTTGTGAAATGAAGTATCAATAACTTTGTCAATAAATTTGAACTTTCGGCTTCATTTGAATACCTTTATCAAAAAATGTTGAAATGTTGTGAGACTCCTCCATCCTGAAAATACTGAAGTGGTAAATCATCAAGGTTTTTCCCAAGCTCACCACGTGTTAATCTGCGATTGGATGTTGGCTTTTTAAAGGTTTTTGGATAACGTATGCTGTGGCGGTGTTACGATGCATTTCGATGGCTCGGCGGTCGCGGCTACGGACCAAACCGCCCAAAGGGCTGGGAGTTGCCAGATTCCAATCTTTAGGCACATTATCCCAATTATTTTTTCCAATCTTTTTTCTTGTTTTTTTCGTTCATTATTATATTTTATAAATTTTATCTTAATATCAAATAAATCAATAAGAACATATTCGAAAAACTAAGAATTTGTTGTGCTTTGATGAAATAATTAAGGAACAAGACTAAAATTTATCTTTTAAGATATCGAAAACTAACAAATGACTCATGAGCCATGATCAGAATAGGCATATTCTTATTTTTGATGTGAATACAACATTAACTTTGGACGTTGTTTATGTATAAATTCTTCTTTGCATTAATTGACATTTAATCCCAGTCATTTTCAAATGCTCTATCTAAACTAAAATTTCATTTTGAGGCATTAGTCATTAATTATAACCTAATCAAAGATTATTAGGCAGGGTATTGTTTTTCCCTTTCTATGAAGTTTAAAGTCTTACTCTACTCATTCTTTCGTTGAAAAATGAAAACAACAATGAATTTATCTTTGCTAGGGAGAAAATAATTGATTCACTTATAGTCCAACACCTCAATTTTGACAAATTCAACATGCAGATATGATGATTGATAGAAATCCATCAAAACTTTTAAGATTTTCAATCTCTACAGAAAAATCTGGTAAAAAAATTCATCATACTATCACAGCAGGCGCCATTTTAAATTGCTTAATTCCTAAAAGAGTAATGTTAAATGTAAGTATCCAGATTTCGAACAACAAGAATACTTTAACGAAATATACTGCGGCAATGCACGGTCCCTCTCTGGTAGTTCATTAATTGGCTCTATTTTATGGGACAAAAATGTGATTTAACACTTTTTTTCGTACAGTGTGAAAAATGAAAGTTGATGTTTTAACTCCAAAAAAGTCGTAAAATTTTTAAAAAATCTTAAAAAATTGGCCCTTGCAAAAAAAAATAATAATAAAGGAGTTCCTTTCCATAAGAATAAAAATCCCCCGCAAGAAGAACATGGATATGGGGAAGATTTCCAATCTTTAAACTAATTTACTTATCCAATTCAAGCATATTGAGTATATACTAGAAAGTTTCTGCATTTTAGTATTAAATAAAGTTACACTTTATATATATCGGACAATTTAATAAGTGATATTTTGGGACCTTGGATAATTTAATAATATGACAGTGATACTTTTGGACATAGAGGAGGTATAATACCGTCATTTGGGCTATGGATGAGGGATAATACCGTCATTTGCTGTGGATGATGACGATCCACATGACGGAACCCATAGGACAGATCCGTAACCCACCCAAATGACGGTATTATCCCTCCACATTCTATATGTATTCCCCTAGTCTTGCCTGAAGTGCACATTCACTGCAAACTCCTAGTCTCTGGTGCAGAGCTGAAGGAAGCATCAACTCTCTTGGTTGAAAAGCTAGCAACATATCGATGTCCAACATCAACTTTACTTCAACTGAAGCTCAGAGGTTAGTTTTGCGTTGGAACAGTCATAATTTATTAGTTTAGTGTTTTTTTTTTGGTCTAAATTAGTTTTGCGTTTAAACAGTCATATTTTATGTCATTAGATAGAACTCTTCATTGTATGCACACGAATGTCTTGGTCCCTATGAACTATTAGGAGTTATCGGTTTTACGATGGGTCGATTCCTAACCTAGAGTCAGGAACCCATCTTGTCCACTTGAGAATCGGATTGGACAAGTTAGACGGGACTAGCTGTATATTTTTTGTTTTTCTTTGTTTCTTCTAATACATGCACAGACTTTTGATGACAATTAACTGAAAATGCAGTAATTATGAAACTGATGGGTTTGTTTTGCGTTGGTTATCATGTAAATCACTTCCCTTTAGAATGTTCATTAATCTGCTGACCATTTTGGTTCCATATGTTGTCTATCGCTTTGCTTTATTTGCTTGTTTGGCAAAAACTCATTCTGCTCTTTCTCTGATACGATTATGCCACTCCTTCATTACTTCTGAGTCTATGTTCTGGGCTTGATTCCCCTGTGGCGGTCGTGCTTTCACATAGACCATTCTTTGCTTTGATGCTATGAAGCTAAAGTAACGGAGACGATTTTTCATTCACTAAAAAACGGAATCCAAAAAAAAGAAAAAAGAAATTAAAGCAGTCTCAATCAATCGAGAGAGAGGCGCCTGCCGAATGAAAATGAGAGAGAGACTGAAGATTGAAATGCAACTTACTAATTTATGATTTATTTCAGAATAAGAAAATTAAAAAAATAAGTAATTTGGGTTGATCTATCGGTTTCGTCTGGCCAGTTTGTTTCCTCACGTGGAATTGGGAAGTGGATTGGTTATTTTCGGTCCCAATTTTTCGGAACTGAGAATCAGATCAATTCTTTTAGAAACCACGCAAAATTGGCTGGTTCAGTCCAGTTTTGAGTTGGACCGGGACCGATGTACACTCTTGTGAACTATATCCTCCTTTTGATCATGAGCAATTAGTACACTTGGCTTTTTATGTTTGTTGGAACTTTTATTTGTGCAATTTTCGCAAAATCCATCCATGTTGATCACGGGTCATTTATTACTCACTGCAATTGATCTGTTTAGACTAATTATATGGACTTTGCATGTCGCTAATACTGAGCTATAGTTTATAATTTTGGATGAGCATATGGTCTGACCAGTAGTAATGCAATCTGGGAGTAATCGTCATGATGATATTTCATAAGTACAATTCTTTGTACAGTTTTATTTGTGGATAAGTAAGTTTCAATAAAGATCGCACTACAAGCTGGTATTATTTATTTACCTCATAAACTAATGATTTCAAATTTTATTATTCTTTCCGGTAGATTTGGACAACAAGAAGATGCCATTGCTAAAAAATCGAAAGGTTTCTTGATATCCTCACTTAAATGGTCATTTGCTCTTTTTGGAGCTAAGGATTTACTTTTGAACAAGCAAGTGACACTCATCATCATAGCTATAGCTCTCATCGTGCTATTTGGCATCCATTCACGAACAACACGTAGCAATGGTGGAAAGACATTCACCAATTTCATGTTTCTCATATTTGGATGTGTTGTTGTTGGAGTAGCAATTGACTTGATCGTACTGCATATTTTCATCAAGTGGGTTATCTATGGTTTGTTCCTTGTTATGGTAGCAACAAATCCCGAGTACCAACAAATTCACCAGGAGATGAAACAGCTCATCAAGTCCATGTGCAAAGAAATTTCTTTGAGACTCAAAAACTTGTTCATTCAATTACAAGGGATTATCAAAGAACTCTTGAAAATTATTATTGCAAACCAAGAAGAACCATCGATGAATGATAATGCTGTGACTCGACCTGTTGGTGGTGATGGAAGCCGAGTTGGGGAGGAGATCGTCTAGTTGATCTCGTGATGGAATTTGACACCATTTATCTCTTTTCCCTTTGTATTTCAAGATTCTCATATGTCATGTGACTTGAATGTTCGAGCTTTTTTGTTTGTATTATGTGTTTGTATGATATAAAATAGCCATCTTCATATCATGATTCCAAAGAGATGTTACATCCATCATATTTGAGATCTAACACATAACAAGTTTTTGAATTAGATAAATCTCACTCGATAAATGTTGATGGTGCTTACTATGATTGTTATGCAAGTGTCCAATAGGTGATTACTTCATTATTAATTTTTTAGGAATCCCAATAGAACAAAGGTCATTATACTCTGTTAACATTTATAGACTAACAAGCTATAGGTTTTCGAACAAAAAGATAGGTATAGGTTTGGACGGTAAGGGAGTTCGGTCATCTCCTTTTGATGTTGGGGCTAAGTTTTGTTCGAAGCATTTCACGCATAAAATCCTAAATATATTCGGCTGGTGTGGAGAAAGTGCCCCCTATCTCCCGGAAGGGTAGACTAGTTGAGATGTGTGAAAATCAGTCAAAAAATCATGTGATTGCTAAATCACAAAAGAGTTATACACTTAGTTATAACATGTCACGGTTAAAACCATATAATTAGAGAATGCTTAAAAATTTTCCGTGATTGAACACATTCAACAAAGTAGATTTTAAAAAATAAAAAAATGAGAGATTATTTTAGGATATCTAAAAAAAATGTGAGTTTTATCAATGATACCATTTGGCAAGAATTTGTAGCTCCAAATAGATACCGAAAGGGGAGACGAGAAAGGAAAGACCACAAGTGGAGGAAGAAGGAAACACACCGGAAACCGCATCTTCTTTCCTCTCCTCTCCCTGTCCGGACGGAATTCCTGCTGACCCTCGGTCGCCGCCTTTTTCACGTTCCTATGTCACTGTCTTATTTCTAGACTTCCCCAATCTCTCTCGGTCAACGCCATCAATAAGAGTGGTTTTATTGAAGGGTTAATACCATATATTTATGACAAGTTTATTTAAAATGAACTTTTAACCATAAAAAACCCCAAACTAATATATTTATAATAAATTTACAATCTGTTAATTTATGTTAAATTGAATTAATATCAAGAAAAATCATAAATGGTTACACCTATGACAAACGGAAGCTTAAAACCTGTCAGTTATCACGTGTTACCAAACTCAACAAAGTATTTGATGGTAAACTTTTGCGTAAACTAACGGAGGGTAAATTTGTTATATGTGTATCAATTTGGAATTTGTCGTGTTATTAATCTTTTAGTTAATTGACCATATGAGATTTCTTGTTCACCATTCATTTGATTTATTATATCCACTGTCCAAAAATTTTGTGGGACCATGCTTTCAAAACTTGCGCAAAAAAGGGGGAAGCCCAGTAGGTGTTTTTCATTTATCTTGCACTTAACCCACGCCTTATTCCTTTGCGAAGTATTTATATAAATTATTTCATTCATACCATTAACTTTTCCAATTTCAATAGATGAAGTATCTGGGAACAATGAAATACCTTCCTTTTTAAAATTGTCTCAACAACTAGATAAAATAATAATAAAAAAGAGTCCAAACTTTCCGTTTTGACGATAGGCATAAGTAATTTGCTATTAAGGATATGGCCACTAAGCATAGCAATGATATGAAATCTATTATGGATTTTTTTTTCTCAACCCTTTAGACCTCTTTTTTTTTTTTCTTTAAGTTTATTAAGAGCAACGGAAGGGAGGTGTTGTAGGAGTGATACACCTTCCAGGCGGAATTGCCATCACATGAACGTTCTTATGAGCAAGAATTTTTATCTGCTTAGCCCTACCCTCCTCTTATATCCGAGTGACGGGTTTTTATAGGGGCTGGACGATTTAATTCATAATGGGTGCTCTTTATGATGCAGTCGAAACAAATCCCATAGCTGACAATTAATGTTAGTTAAAAGAAATGTCTAAGGTTAGAAAGCAGAGTCGATATGTCTAATTGGCCCAATGAAATCAAGTACCACTAAAGTATGTCAATAAATTTACACTTCCAACTTCATTTTGAATCCCATATTATAAAACTGTCAAATTTTCTTGACAATTCTCTAAAAATACTAAAGTGGCAAACTGTCACGGCCCTTCACACGCTTGCTACCTGTCAACTTCTGATTGGGTGCCATCTTTTTAAAAAAGTTTATCTAACATGCGTCGTAATGGAATTACGAATGTATTTCGATGACCCAGAGGTAGTGCGCTACGGATTAAAGAGCCCGTTCGGGTGGGAGGTGCCAGGTTACATTCTCTAGGCACATCATCCCAGTTATTCTTTTCCAATCTTTTTTCGTATTTTTCTCTTTCTTTCCTTAGTATATTCACAAATATTGAAATAAATAATATATAATAAATATATAAAATATATTCTAACAAATAAATATCTGTTGTCCTATGATGTAATTATTAAGGGTCAATAGTAAGATTTATATTTTAAGTTATCAAAAACTAACAAATGATTCATGAATTACTGTGAGAATAGACATATTCTTATAACTTATATGAATATAATATTACTTCAAACATTCTTTATGTAAAAAAAATTCTTCTTTGCATTGATTGATAATTCAATGCTGTTATCTTTAAATGTTACAGGTAAATTAAAATTTCATTTTGAGGCGGTAGTCATTTAAACTTAATAAATGACTCGCAAAGGACGATAAGAATAGATGTACACATGTATTCTTATTTCTAATTTATCAACATTAACTTCAAGCGTTCTTTACATGACAAATTCTTCTTCGTATCAATTGATATTTCATCCATATCATGTACAGATGATATGTCAATTAAAATTTTATTTTTTGGCATTAGTCATTGATTATAATCTAATGAAAGCTTATTTGGGAGGGTATTGCTTTTGCCCTCCTTTGAAGTTCAAAGTCTTACTTTGCTCATTCTTTTGTTGATTTATGAAAACAAGAATGAATTTATCTTTGCCACGGAGAAAAATTTTAATTCACATTATCATGTAGTCCAACACATCAATTTTGATAAATTTAAAGAAAAATTCCAAATAAATATTTTTTTTAGTCAAACAAATAAATGTTTAAAATGGGGCATTATCTCAAGAAAAGGCTCAAAATAGATTTTGTTTCAAATAATAACCTAAAGTGATTGAGCAAATCTTAAATAAGGGTTTAAGATAGCCCGCTAGCCAAATGTTCACTAGCCAATATTTGCCAGTGACCAAAATGGGGCACTTTGTTCAAAATTTGCAATTCAATAAAAAATGTAGAAAATCCCCAAATTTAATTTAGATTAGATTCTGTTGTAAATCGGCGACGCAGCGGAAGCGGATCGTAATTTTACAATTATATCAGGAGCTATAGAAATCGATCGAAATAAAACGAGAAACAATAAAGGAAAATGACATCGGAAATTTACGTGGTTCGGTCCGAATGTCGGAACTTACGTTCACGGGAAGAGTCAGCAAATCAATCCACTATAAATCGGAAAATTATAGGATTACAATCACACATGCACTCAAGTGTTTCTTAGTATTTTATACTCGATATCCACGGTGTTTAACAAAACAACTCACTGGACTCAACTTCCGCACAAAACCTCTCTGAGCTCAAGCCTCGCACTCTCTCTCTCTCTCTCTCGAGCTCTTTGCTCTCGCTCACTGTGAAGCTCTTTTCTTTCGCAGCTTGCCTCGTCCTCCGAAGCTCTCGCTCCTTTTATCGGTGGCTGGAAGGAAACAAAATAATGTTGTACTCCAGAGTTGTCAGAATGGCGCTGATCTTCAAAGCATGCGCCTCCATGCAATTAATGAGAGTGTGCGCGTATGACCATCATGCACTGACACACGTAGAATAGCTTATGCCTTCTCTCTTTCTTTATTCTGCCATCCCTCTTTCTCTATCAATAAAAAACAAGAGAAACCCACAAAAGAGAAACCGTGAAAGAGGGAATTCGGCGCCTACGAGTGCTGACCAACCAATTCTTCTACGAGCATGCATGCACATGGCTGACAAAGAAGAATTGGACGATCAACCCTTCGGCCTCATTTCATGCTCACAAAGAAGAATCCCATGGATTGTCCCTCTTCATTTCCAACGCGAAGCGCAGATCATGGGCAGGGTCCTTTCGGCTCCTATCCTGCGCCATTTTTCATCAAATGCTCCTCACACGTTATTTCTTATTTCAGCATGTAAATATTTTGTACGGATCGGGTATCATATATAGACCGACATAATTTAACAGATTCTTCCTTCAATTTTTCACTTTTCTTCTTCCTCTCCCATTGCTCCTCAAGAAATCGCTCCTCGCCCGATATGCAGTCACTTCACGCCTGGTCCTCGCCCCTCCTCACCCAATCCTCCTCACTCGTCGCCCGCTCCTTGTGAGCTTCAGTCCATCGTCCGCTATCTGCTGATGTCTCTTTGTTCCCACGTTTCCGTCGTCTGCAAGCTTCAAGTCCTTTTCTGGGAGCCCCCGCTTATTCATCTGTCTAATTATTAATCACATTCTCGTTGGATTACTCTTTCGTTTGTGATTTGAGAAACGGCTTTTTGATGTTGCAAGTAACGGAGGCCGATCTTCCTGGAGGAATGGCACAAGCCGGTCTTCATCGAATGGTTTGTCGTTCTTCCTTTTAGGCTTGTACTAGCTGTTGTGGGCTTTCCCTTGTTATGTTGCTTTGAACAGGAATGTAGCCTGAGTCTGGCATGCTCCCTTTGTAAGGTTTGTACTGCTGATTTAATTCCTTTTACACATATACATACACGAGCTTTAATTTTCTGAAAGCTCTGAATTGTGATCAATGTTAAGATGCTATGCTGATAACAGGTCGGATAATGGGCAAATCAAGGTTATAGGCATAGTCTGATAAAGCCCATGTCAAGTGCTAGCCTGCTAGGACAACCAGTAGGCGTGCACTTCTATTAAACCAGGAGATAGGGGACGAAGAACTGAAGCTCACGGGGAGCGGGTAGGGAGTGAGGAGGATCGGGTGAGGACAAGGCCTGAATAGGCCGAGGATCAGGTGAGAAGCGATTTGTTTGAGGAACAACGGAAGCGCCCCGGGGGGTGGGGGGTGTGGGGAGGAGGAGGGAGGGGGAGAAGAAAAGTGAAAAATTGAAGGAACAACCTAATCTAAAATTAATTTGTGGATTTTCTTCATTTTTTACCCAATTGCAAATTTTGGACAAAATTGCCCCTATTTTAGTCGCCTGAAAATGTTGGTTGGCCTATGATCTTAGGTCTTTATTTGAGATTGAATTAGCCACTTCATATTCTTATTTGAAATAAAATTTACTTTGGGCTCTTCTTTTTTTTTTTTTAAAAGAAGATGTCCCTACTTTATGTTCTTATTTAGGATTTTCCTTAAATTTTATATACAGACATAATGATTGGCAGAAGTCCATCAGACCTTATACATTTAAAATGTTATAGCATTACATCATGCACTATTTTAAATTCCTTAATTTCTAGAAGATTAAATGTTAAATATAAGTATGTTGATTTTCTACCAACGGACACTTTAATGATTTATACTTTGGTAATGCGTGGACCCTCTCTAGCAATTCATTGCTCTATTTTATGGGGCTAAAGTCACGTTTGCAAGTTCCAATCATACATTAACTTGTTAACACTTTTTTCCGTATAGAATGAAAATGAAAGTTGATATTTTTACTCTAAAAAGTCGTGCAAATTATTAACAAATCTAGAAAAATTGGCGCCCAGCCAAAAAAGTAAAAATAAAGGAGTGCATTTCCATTAGAATAAGAATCCTCAGAAAGGAGAACATCGATATGAGGAAGATTTCCTATCTTTAAACTACATTACTGATCCAATTCAAGCTTAAAGCCCATATTGAGTACGTGCATTAGAAAGTGTCTGCATTTAGCATTTAATAAAGTTACACTTTCTATACCTTGGACAATGTAATAATATTAAAGTGATACTTTGGGACCCTGGACAATTGAATAATATGGCAGTGATACTTTTGGACATTGCTGTCATCGACGCCGAACCCATTTCAATGACGCCAATGTCACATTATTCAATTGCCCGAAAGCATCACTTCATCTACACTTTCTAAGACACTTCCTCATTCACTAAACAAGACATCTATATATAACTTGCAATCAGTGGGATTTCATTGAGCTCCAAAACTGGCAAATCATACGGTGACACTGAGAAAGGTACGTAATTCATTTGTGTAAAAATGCACTAAGAACTTTGCTCAAAATGCAAATTAGGTAGCTAATTTTTTTCCCTTAATTTTCTATTTTGTTTCAAGTGATTTCTTCTTGATTCAATATAGAACGACGAGCAACTACAACGGTAGCAACTATATTTGCCTCGTTAAAGCTGCTCTTCATCACGTATTTTAATTTACAAAATCCCAGGGCACTAAGCTTTGTGGTTTAGCAGTTTTACATCCTTGTAAATTTATCTAGCTCAAAGCACTGGTTGAAGTGATTGAAATTGCAAGCTTGCATTGCATATAACGGTACTTGTACATTATTTTTGGAACTCTTAGCTCTGACTTGTTTCTTGCATGAGCTTGTGTTTGGTCATGTGGCTGGTCATTAATATATACTTGTTAGTGTTTTTTTTGGTATCATCCAATATGCTCGCACAAGGTTCCAACTTGTTTTAAGAGATTGTTCAGCCGTTCAATGGTGTGCCATTTTTCAAAGTTCAATTTAATTTTTGAAGCTCCTACAATTGTATTGTATTTGTGTATCACTTTTGTTGCATAATACTTCCGGTTTAAGGAAAGGAGAGTGTTATCATATCCATGTTCTACGTTCGGTGAACTTTGCCCGGTTGCCACGTTATGTACACGAATATTTTAATTTTATTCGGGCCAAATTGTGTTTTTTTTTCTTTAATATGGGAAGTGCCTAAGAGTTTTCCAGAGATAAAAGGGAATACCTATGACACACATGTAAGAGCAACAGCTTTTACGAAAGGGAATACCCATGGCAAACATGTAAGAGCAACAGCTTTTACGAAAGGGATCATATTAGTGTAACCGACAAGTTCATCCTTCTGCCAACAAAAAGATAAAAAAAGAAGTTCGTCCCTTTTTTTTTTTTAAAGAACACTTCATTCATCAGTTACCAAAGTCTGAACAGGGATATTCGGCAATGGAACATAAAAGATTCCAAAGGACCGGGGGAGAGAGAGAGTCGGTTGGGGGGCTGGTCGAGCAACCAGTTAAAGGGGAGAGCTGTCCTACAATCAATTTTGGCAATCCAATCGGTCACTTGATTTTCTTCTTTTGTACAATGGGCCAACGTCATTGGGCCAAGCTTCTTCTGCAGTCGTCAATAATAGCCTGTATTCTCCATGGGCTCTGATAATTACTCGTGATAAGTCCACAAATTGATAACCCATCACTTTCAAGTCTCACCTCCAGATCATCTCCTTCGTTCAGACCCAAGTACAGTGCCAGGAGAGAGACACCTTCTCTAATAGCTAAGGCTTCCACCATTTCAGACGTCGATGCACTGACCGATTTTGCAAACCCAGCGACTATGATTTCTCTTGCGGCATACACCCGCAGTCGCTCCTTTCGATTCTACCTCGACGAAAGATCCATCCACGTTCAGTTTAAAGGTGCCCTTTTAACGCGGTGACCCGCGAGTAGGTGCGTCTTCTTTCTTCGTAAAGTTCAACCCTTTCATATGATTCCATCGCAAAGAACATTTTTCACAGCGTGTGCTGCCTATAGAATCAGGTGCGGGTCCCTTTTTCTTCATTTGCGTTTAAACTGTTAAGATACTAGCTACATATTACCTGTGCATCTATGGAAAAAAAAAAAAAAAAAACACAAGCATATGATTCTACTCCGCTTCAATAGATAACCTCGCGAATGTTCCTGTGACAACTCCAGAATCATTCCGTGTTTGGGCACCTCTTGTGAAGCTATGAGGAAATAGACATAGTTGATATGACATGTCAAACATTCAGCATCTTGAAAGTAGTTCCGGCCACTATCTTCAAGTTTTTGTTGAATTTGCTATTTAAACGGTTCAAGTTCATCAGATACGGGCCGAGCGAGTGTTGACACAAGTTAAATGAAAAAAATACATATGCATACTTTAAATGAAGCCATTTAAATTAATGTTCGTGGCAAATGTTCGTACCCGTTTTTCCCAAATGCTTTCCTAGACACGATTGATGTTGAATGTAGTACCTAATATTACAAATATATATCTCCTATGAAGCATTTTCTTCCTATTATGTATCGCCACTTTATTTAAGTGTTGACCTAGTTAGAACAGTGGAAATGAATTTACACTATAGAGAGCTCATTGTAGGGCTACGTAAAGCGAAAAGAACATCAATTTTGTCGGTCATAGAAGGAGCCCAAGGCAATAAAAAAGACATGGAAAGCAGTTATTTAGGCGAAACAGGCCAAAGTTGGTTATCTCTATCATGCAACATGTGGTAATGCATGAAAAGTGATATTTAAGTCTCAAGCCTATTGGAATTGGAGCAAAATTAATCACGCTTCAATTGTTTAATGCATGAAAAGTGATATTTAAGTCTCAAGCCTATTGGAATTGGAGCAAAATTAATCACGCTTCAATTGTTTGAAGTCGTACGCATCGAAAATGAGTACTTTTTAGAAGCTTATTTATATAATTTAACAAATTACTCAAGTTATTATTTTTTCATAATAACCATTATTTTTTTATTGAAAAAAAGTAGAAATTCTCTAACTTTGTCCGAAGAAACCTAAGTTTTTGGTTAGGTTGAGGGCCCCATCAATTTTGGGCCGTAAAAACAAGAAAAGAGAGAAAATACTCACTTTTCTTGTCAACACAGTAGTGGTTAGTGTTAGGGAAATCCCTTATGACGTTTTGAAGATGACAAAATAAATCAAATGCTACTAACATATTTGATGGTTGAGTAATAGACTATACATATAATAGAATGTGTAAAAAGATATTATCAAAATCTATTCTTGGAAGAACCAGAAGACAGACTCTATGCTGAAGCTGAACCAGAAGATAAACTCTATGCTGAAGCCGAATATGTTCAGACTCAGATTGCAAAGTCTATCGCACTCAGACTCAGATTGTAAAGTCTATTGCTCTCAAACTTTACATCCAGAACGAGACAGATCGTAACTCAAGCCCCAAAGATACAACGGCTAGTGATCTGGTTTGGATTCCACATCAAGATTGATTTGATTGAAGATTGGATCTTGAAGACAAGAACTTTCTATACGAAGAAGCTTTACTTATGGAAACCAAGATTCCGTTTGTATGGACGATCGGAATCAATTTGGGATTTTACCTTTGTCACTCAACGGCTATCAAATCTTCTAGATACAGAGCTGTCCAATGGGTATATTGGAAGACGATCCTCGGAGATACTGTCCAACGGCTAGTTTGGAAGTTGAGGAGTATTTAAGGAGATGAAGGACCGATGAGCAAGTAAGAGACGGAGCGTAGAATTTATAATTCCAAATTTTGAGCGACCTTCGATCATACACTTGTCTTTGGAGAGCTTAAACGTTTGTGATCGTGAGAGAAATACCAAAAGAGTGACTTAGTGAGATAGTGTGATATACTACTAAGTGTTTGCACTCAAAGTTGTAATCTCTTGTTGATTGCATAGTGGAATCCTGCCAAGAAGGCTGTTAGCGTGGAAGAGTGGATGTAGGCTTGGATTAAGCTGAACCACTATAAATCTTGTGTTCTTATTTTCTTCCTTAACTCCTTTATTTTATTTGAAGTTTATCTTATTCCGCATATATTTGACAAGGTTTAGTTTAAACACCTATTCAGCCCCTCTAGGTGTTCATACTAGCACTCTCAATTGGTATCAGAGCCAAGTGCTCGGTTTATAAAAGTATTTTTACTTTTGAGCTAAAGATCTTTTATGACTAGTATCTTGGCACTAGGACTTATGGAGGGACAAAGCAACACAAGGCCACCATATTTTGATGGAAAGGAATACAACGTGTGGAAGAACAAAATGAAAGCATTCCTAAGATCCAAAGATCCCTTGTAATGGGATGTTGTGGAAAAATGAATTAATCACATTGCTGCGTCTACATCAAATAAGAATGGCAAAGACAAAAAAAGCAAACCCCCTCTCCTATGTCTCGGACGGAGATGTCCAAAAGAGAAGCGCTTGATGCAAAAGCAATTTATTCTTTATATTGTGCATTGTCTCCTGCTGAATATAACAGAATCTCTTCATGTGAAACATCAAAAGAAGTTTGAAATAGACTTCATGTTACATATGAAGAGACCAATCGTGTAAAAGAGACAAAAGTAAACTTCATGCTCGGCAAATATGAATCCTTCAAGATGAAGCAAGGACAGTCGATTGAAGATATGTTCAATCGTTTTACAGAAATTGTAAACGGTTTGGCATATCAAGGTCATCCAATTTCTTCCCCAATGAAGGTCAACAAACTCTTGCGAGGTCTTTCAAAAGATTGGAACCATGTCAAGACCTCAATCCGGGAGACTCAGAGGATTATGCCACTTTCCGTTGATGAATTGATTGGCACTCTTCAATCCTATGAAGTGGAACAACTCAACGATGAAGATCCCGAAGGTAAGAAGTCCATTTCTTTAGTATCTAATGCTGTTTTTGATGAAACAGACTCAGAAAATGACATGGACAACAAAGAATTTGCTTTTATGATCGAGAAATTCAAAAAACTGAGTAGAAAATGAAGGAAGTTTAGTGAAAGAAGACAATACAAGCAGAATAGCCAGAAAAGAATAATGAAAGAAGATGATGAGCAAGGAAATATATGCTTGACGGCACATTTAGAATTAGAGTCTGACTTAGACACAGACTCAGAATCAAAGTCTGACTCAGACACAGACTCAGAATCTGATGAGGAAATCGAGGTAAGTCATTCAAAAATTCCTCTCAAAGTTTCAAAGTATATAAATGAGCTTTGCTCAAATCTCAAATCTTCTCTTAAAAGGATCTTCGAACTTAAAAAGGAGAATTCTCGGCTTAGGCAACATGATCTTTCTCAAAAAGAAAAGTTTGAAATTTTGCAAAAATATTTTCTACAAACAAAAGAAAGTCGAGATTTACTTGTCAAAGAAAATGATTCTTTAAAGAAAGAATTTTCAAATATTTCGACAAGATTTTCAAATGGTTCAAAAACATTAGAGCATATCCTTTCTATACAAGTTCCTTACTATAATAAGTTGGGACTTGGTTTCATTAAGGAAAAAGATTCTCTAATAGATTTTCCTAAAGTCAATGAGAGATTTAGACAAAGACCTTCAAAGGCATTTTACAAAAATCATTTTCAAAAAGTGTTTGTAAAACCTATTGGTCGAAATGACGTCAAATGTTCAAATTGTGGAGATTCGGAACACTTTGAAAAATATTGTCCTAAAGTCTGGAGACCTATTAAGAAAAATTGGGTAAAAACAACATATTCTACTAACTCTCATGGACCCAAGAAAAAATGGGTACCAAAGAAAAGATGAGTTATTTTTGCAGGATATGAAGAAGAAAGAAGAAAGAGGATTTGTTTGTTAAGTTTATGCAGGTTGAATTCGAGATGAGCTTGGTTAAAGAAAATAAATTTTTGCCTCAAATTTCAAAATGCAAGTGATCGTTACAGATGTTGCTGCAAAAGAAATACTGGAAAATATTCTGTTCAACGTGCACAAGCAACAATTATTTATATTCGCAAATATTGTCATGATCACATGGGGAGAAAGCGAATCCAAAAGAAAAGGAAAAGAATCGTGATCATCTCAAAAAGGCAACAAATTGAGGGGGAGCTTTGATCAATTATGGAAAAATCTTTTTGGATTGATTGTGATCTTATTATGAATGGAAGGAAAGGTAAATGTGTCAGAATTTGTTCTAAAAAAATCCGGTTAGTGCATCTTTTATTACCTTTTGTCATTAACAAATCTTTTATTGATATTATCATTTTATTATAACAAAAAGGGTACGTGAATTTTTTGATGCATCCGTGATTTTCATTGGATATTTGCTGATATATATATGATCGAAGTGAGTTACATTGCATATCTTTAATATTCAATTTACTTTATAAAAACTGATTTTTGAAAATTATGTTTCATGCAAGACAATTGTTATCGTTTTATATTCTCTACGTGATACTATTTCCATTGTTATCGCTTTTTTATTATGACAAAAATGGGAAGAAGATATGAATATGCATATGTGTTGATTGGTTAATAATATTTATTGCATAATATTGAGCTGCGATTATTTTTCTATAAATTGTTATGCTCAATCTATTTGCTATCTTTTGATATCCTTTGATTTAAATTAATATCTTTAAAAGTATGTTTACAAATCTACATATTCAAATATTGTTTTGTCATCATAAAAAATGGGGAGATTGTTAGGGAAATCCCTTATGATGTTTTGAAGATGACAAAATAAATCAAATGCTACTAATATATTTGATGGTTGAGTAATAGACTATGCAGATAATAGAATGTGTAAAAAGATATTATCAAAATCTATTCTTGGAAGAACCAGAAGACAGACTCTATGCTGAAACTGAACCAGAAGATAAACTATATACTGAAGTAGAATATGTTCAGACTCAGATTGCAAAGTCTATCGCACTCAGACTCAGATTGTAAAGTCTATTGCTCTCAGACTTTACATCCAGAACGAGACAGATCGTAACTCAAGCCCCGAAGATACAACGGCTAGTGATCTGGTTTGGATTCCACATCAAGATTGATTTGATTGACTCAATCTATTTGATTGACGATTGGATCTTGAAGACAAGAACTTTCTATACGAAGAAGCTTTACTTATGGAAACCAAGATTCCGTTTGTATGGGCGATCGGAATCAATTTGGGATTTTACCTTTGTCACTCAACGGCTACCAAATCTTCTAGATACAGAGCCGTCCAATGGGTATATTGGAAGACGATCCTCGGAGATACTGTCCAATGGCTAGTTTGGAAGTTGAGGAGTATTTAAGGAGATGAAGGACTGATGAGCAAGTAAGAGACGGAGCGTAGAATTTATAATTCCAAAGTCTGAGCGACCTTCGATCATACACTTGTCTTTGGAGAGCTTAAACGTTTGTGATCGTGAGAGAAATACCAAAAGAGTGACTTAGTGAGATAGTGTGATCTACTACTAAGTGTTTGCACTCAAAGTTGTAATCTCTTGTTGATTGCATAGTGGAATCTAGGGGTGTCAAAAAAACCCAGCCCGACCCGACCCGAACACGACCCGAACACGAAACAAATATAAAACGTGTTTCGTGTTCGGGTCGTGTTCGAGTAACAAGTATGAAACAAGCGAAATACATGTTTCGGGTCGGGTTTAGGGTTGGAACATTGTTCGACCCGAAACATGTTAACACCCTTGTTCCAATTTCCAAACAAGTCACCAAACACAAACACTAAACACTAAATAGATGTGTTTTCAAAAACCCCTCCCCTTTGGCTTCTTCTCCGACGACTACGCTTCTCGTGGATTCCGTTCTGCTGCCGCCCTCCGGTCGACGCGCCTCCACCTCGCCGCCGCCACCCCTTGTCTCAACACCGGAACCCTAGCCGCCGCCGAATCAATCGATCGTCGCTGTCCAGGTCTCCATCTCTCGTCTCAACACCGGAACCCTAGCCGCCGCCGATTCCTTTCGATTTTTCCTCGGAGTCGGGAGAAATTCTGCTGCGACTTCTCGCACGCACGTTTACACGACGGCTTGATCCGGGGTCTTTAAATTCGTTGGCAGGCATTAGAGCTCTTCTCGTTCTTGGTAAGGTTTCATTCTTCAGACGCCATCTCTGCTCCTTTTTTTTTTTGTTTCTTGGATGCTTATCTTCAATTGGTGTTTCTTTCTTTCTTTTGGGTATATCGTGGTTTTGCGGTGTCTCGTTTGGTGCTCTAGTTCTTGGTGGGTCTCTCTGTTGATGGGTCTTTCTTGTTCGAGCTTATCTTGTTAAAATGAATGGTTGATTGGAGTGTGAATGGGGAATTTTGTGGATAGGCTTCGGCGAAGTGGTTCAGGGTGACGGGGAGAGGGAAGATTGTGCTGAGGAGAGTTGCGAAGCAGCATCTGCTGGCGAAGAAGAACACCAAAAGGAAGTTGCGGTTGTCGAAGTTGGTGTATTCTCTTTTTTTTTTTTTTTTTTTTTTTTTTTTTCTGTGCGATTCTTGTTGTCATTGTTGCTAACTTGTTGATGCCCTGCCTCGTGCTATTTTGAAGAAGACTCTAACTGTTTGTACTATGGTTAAATTCTTCAACGGGGTCTTTCTTTCTTCTACTAGGTTCAGATCCCTACTAAAAAGTTTTATATTTTTGAGTTATCAAGATATTTGCAAACTCCAAGGAAGAGGTACTCGGCTCCTAGACATGCTTGATTGGAAATAAGGGACCGGTGCATTGAAAGCGAATAGCGGCTGTAACTTGTTCATTAATATGTATTTCTCTCGTATGTCGGCTATTCCTTAGCGGCTGCAACTAGTACCGAGTATGAGGAATATCTATGGGATTTGCCTTCTGTCAATACTACAATTAGCTGGACTGATGTGGAGTTCATGTCAGCTGTTGTATATAGTCTTTGTCCAATTTCAATAAAAATGTGCATTCGTCAATGTCAAGTCCGAATTTTGTTGCTTCTTTACTATTTGGTCTGGCACTGAAAAAGCCGGGAGATGGTACAATGATGGCTTAACTAGCCATTTCAATTGTTGCAGGATATTGCATGCTTTTGACATTGGATTGAATTGATCTTGGTCAGAGTTCCTTTACTGATATTTTTGCTGCCATGAAGCTTTGATGACACCACATGCACAACCCATTTTTGGTTCCCCCTCGGGTTGGCTTAGTGTGGATTAATCTTGTTATCTCATATCTAGATGAGCATTTGCTAGGAACAGTGTGGCTTTTGATTTTGTGTGCTTGGTGTGTTTGTGCATCAGCAATCAACAAGCATGCCTAAGCTTGTAAGAGAAGTAGAAGCCAAAGAGAAAGAAGCAGAACAACGACAGTGACTTGAGATGCAATCACTGGTGAAGTAAACTGCGACAATGATGAATGATGAGTAGAGAATCGAATGTTTCCATTAAAGGAGAATTGTTCCATATGTATGTTTCTCATTTTCTTGTCTGCAACTGCAGGATATTTCAACAAATTGTAATGGTAGGTGGCATTCTCATTCGTGGGTTGTACCAAGCCTCCGTCACATTAGATGGTCTAATGTGGAAAAAAGAAGAAGTGAAAACCCAGAAACCCGACCCGAACCAACCCGAAACACATTCGATATTTTAATGTGTTTCGGGTCGGGTCGGGTCGGGTCATAATGCGTGACCCTTATGTTTTGGGTCGGGTCGGGTAACATCAAGACCCGACCCGACCCGAACCATTTACACCCCTAGTGGAATCCAGCCAAGAAGGCAGTTAACGTGGGAGAGTGGACGTAGGATTGGATTAAGCCGAACCATTATAAACCTTGTGTTCTTATTTTCTTCCTTAACTCCTTTATTTTACTTGAAGTTTATTTTATTCCGCATATATTTGCCAAGGTTTAGTTTAAACACCTATTCACCCCCTTTAGGTGTTCATACTAGCACTCTCAGTTAGGACGATCATCAAATTTCGTGAATCGGCCGTGATTAGTTAGGTGTATTAAAATTAATTCATTAAATCGATTTATTAAGAGATTTGCTATTAGCTTGCTCTAGTTGAGGATTCAACTTAAAATTCATGCCACCACTCATTTTATTGAAAATTATCGCGTAATAACTTTTGACGACGAACAGATATTTTATGTCGGTTAGGTGTCGTATGGCATTTATCCTAACGAAGCAAAAAGGCCCCGATCCTGGCCTAGCGTTGGGCTCCACCAGAAGCATATTCACTCGTGGGGTTCATGCGGCGAACCGTTCGCTCAGGGGATCGTCGCCGCCGAAGTATCCAGATGATGAAGGTACAAAACCCGCGACTCCCTTCTTCGAGGGATTGCGCGTTATCCCAGAAGGACAACATCAGGCCATAGGGGATCAAAAAGCTGTCCCGAGCATCTATGTAGCACCGACACTCTCCGAGAGCTTTCGTGTTGTGTCCGACACTCCGACACGTGTCCAACATGCTTCAACATGTCCCGACACGCTCCGACACGCGGTCAACGAGTGTCCAAAAATCCGACACGTGCTCAACTCTCTCCAACACACTCCGACAGCGAGTCCGGAATTCCGACACGCAATTCCGACACGCACAGGGTCAATTTGAAAAATTTATAATACTTGAGGGGTCAAAATATAAATATACTAAAAAGAAGTAATAAAAGAAGTAATAAAAAAATGCTATAATTATACATGCATGGGGTCAAATTTTTTTTTTCAATTTTGTGTTTTTTAGAATTGTTTTAGTTTTTTTAAAAGTCTTTACTATGAAAGAAGTAATAAAAATGCTATATATGATAAATAAATAAATTTAAAAATATCATTTTAGCATTTTTCTGTAAACAATGTTTTTTTCCTCTAAGTTTTATGTATTATTGTAAGAAATTAAAATAATGAATGATATTATTTAATATTTTCTGTGTAAATTAATTCTAGGCTATTATTATTATTATTATTATTATTATTATTATTATTATTATTATTATTATTATTATTATTATTATTATTATTATTATTATTTATATAAAAATATAGTTAATATATAACGTTTCGGAAGGTATCGAAATTCTCTATTTTTAATAAATGACGTGTCAGCGTGTCGTGTCACGTGTCGCGTGTCCGTGTCGGTACTACATAGCCAAGCATGCGTTTGCCACGTTCTCAAGTGCTACATCAACCAAACGCAATTGCCAGCCAGCCCATAATTGAAAAGAAAGCCTCGACTCTCTCTCTCTCTCTCTCTGTCCTTGTCGGAAAGCTAGTGCGGATCAATGTCGGACATCAGCTTTACTTCAGCTGAAGCTAGGAGGTTGGTTGGTGTTTTGCATTCCAAACAGTCAGAAATTCATATTGATTAGTGCCTTTCGTAGTCTCCCCTTGTCTCGCTTTGTTCCTCATGAACCATATGGTATATCCTCCTTCAGGTCACGAGTATTTGAGACGATTGGCTTTCTGTGTTTCTCGAAACTCTTGTTTGCACGACTTTTGGAAACCCTTTTTACCGATCGAGTCATTTTTATGGATAGTACGGTCAGGTGGGCTGCTTGAGCTAGTTTAGGGTTGAGTTGAAATTGGATCCAACATAAATGCTGCGTTTGGTAACGTTCCCATTTCTTTGTTTTTTCTTTTAATTTTTTTTTATGTTCTCCGAAACAGAAATAGAACAAAAATTTATCTATATAGGTTTTTGTTCCTAAGAACAAATTTATTAATGGGAATATATTTGGAACAAAAATAAGAAACATAGATATTTATTCTTTTGTTTTAGGGAACAACTCAAAAATCAAGCACAAATTATTATTATTATTTCTCTCTCTTTTCTTTCCTTTTCTCTTTCTCCTCTTCTCCCCTCGGCAATGGCTAGCGACCGGTTAGACAAGACCTGACGACCTCACTGAAGCCTTGCCAACCACTAGCAAGGTCGCCCTAAGCCTTAGCCTTGCCATGGCTAGGCGAGGCTCAGCCTTGTTAGGAAAATCTCTTATGATGTTTTGAAGATGACAAAATAAATCAAAAAATACTAACATATTTAATGATTGAGTAACTAGGTGAAAAATGCACAGACCGTTATGTAGATGATATAACATATAAATTATATTATCAAGAGCTATACATTTCAATCAAATTTTACTTGTGGTCACTACAATGAAATTTGTGATCAAGTTGTTAGGTTTTGATTTCAATCAACAAAATATATAATGATGAACTTTTATTTCCGATTGATATCCTTTGAAGGAATCGAATTATTTTTCCACTAAAATAGTTCTAGAATTGGTGATTTGTTCGGTAGGTCAACTGTTCTCTAATAGATCAGTGGGATTCTAATAAAAGTACATTAATTGCCAAAAATCTTGCATTTAATTTTTGAATAATCAAATTCAAAGTTCAAAATAACTTAGTTATAAAATTTCCCAAATTTCTATGATGGAGTTAAATTATCACTATTTTCTATGTGATAAAGTTAATATGACTTTTCAAATAATGAAAATATATCAACTTATGGTAATTTAGTTTAGAAAACCCAACTCATCTGATGTAAAAAATACTAATTAATCATAATAGACAAAGATATAGCTTGGCCTTGCTGTGTATTATCTAAAACGAACTAATGATTTTTAATAAGTCTGGTTTTTTTAGATCATTATTGTCCCGTTTTAAATAATTAAAACAAATGATAATATAACATGTCGTTCAATATTGACTTGATGGACGAGCGATTTCTTTTTTACCACGTAATATAGACACTGAAGATCACTAAAACCGAAAAGTAGATGAAAAAAAGTCATGATAGTCTCCTACTCTTTGATCTAAGTTTGCTACCTCATCCACTTGGAATCCCACTATTTGAGCCTGCTAAGCCCATCGTCATAACTTCACCAGCGAGTTAGAAGCGAGGAAATCTCCTCCTCTTCATATGAGGTAGTAAATGTCCGAGATACAAATTGGGCAAAGATTCGCCTACAAGATGACTGGAGCTCTTACTATCATAAAAGACAGTGAGATTCGTTTATTGCTAGGCCACCATGCTCCATGATAGCCTAGCACACTCTGTTCAATTTTTCAAGGAGCTACATCAGTTAAGTGACATGGATTAGAGTCAATATAGTCCTTTCAACCCATATTTGATGGAAACGCTGATGTGATGATGTACTACTTAGGACAACTGGCAATGATTTACTAGAAATCACATTTAAGCGTTGATAGCTCATCATTTAATTTAGGATGGTCAATTGTATAATCACATGTCAAAATTTTGTTCACGTTACATAGTAATCAAGGGCAAGACATCAAACATGCTTTTTTCTTTTTAATATGATACATTGAAAAGGTTATATAACGTTTCATCATGGCCAAGCAAAGAATGATGTTGAGTTCAGATATTTGAATTACGGAATTGTACAAGTGTTTTCAACATCTAATCGTATCCAAGTTAAAACGGTCCTAAATTACAAAAATCTTTTTAACAATATTTTGCCTATCCAAACTAAAAAGCAACATGTCTGTAAAACAATGGTTATATTTCACAATGTCAGAACATTTAGTTGTAACCAAGTGTAAATATGATTCATTTTTGTGATTTATGATATTTTACAAAGACTTATGGCGTTTTTGCCTTATAGTAGTGCAGAATGTTGCAAAATGTTTAATTTTATTTAATTCATGATATCATGACATTTTCCTAATACATAAATAGTATTGATTTTTTCAATGGTATGAGGTCACGATAGTTTTTTTTTTTTTTTTTGGTGCTGGAGGAACCGGCTTGCAGCCGACAGCGCGCCGTAAACCCCCAGGTGACACTTAAGCAGGATAATTTGTTATAACTATATTGAAAAATATCATAAAACAAAATTAAAAGATTTTATGTACAATAAAAATCTCATTCAATTATTTCTAAAACTCCTTCAGTTGCATATTCTCTCTCTCTCTCTCTCTCTCTCTCTCTCTCTCGAGTTTTCCATTCTTAGAAAAAGCCTTTTGTGGTCAGAATTGGATCGTTGATGACTGGAAAATTGGAAATAACGGTACGTTTTCCTAGCAATGTTTTTTTTTTTTTTTCAGTCATACTCTATTCCTACTCTACACTCACTCTCAGACTTTTGCCCTGTCTCTTGCAGGGCGTGGGAGTCGAAACCCACTCCGGAAACTTACGTATCCCAACCCCATCCTCCCTTGAGAAGGTGGGGATTTGAACCCCTTACCTCCCCCTTCCATGTTGGAAGGGTGGCCACTGGGGCGAATCCCAGTGGTTTCCTAGCAAGGTCAAAAAATAAAAATAAAAATAAAAGAAATCCAACCAAACAATATGAAAAAAAAAGTTAATATCACAAAAAATCCCAAATTAATATACACACAACAATTTTATTTCAAATTAATTTTTTTTTTGGTAACCCAGGGGAACCCTGCACAGCCGATAGCTGGGAGTAAATCCCTAGGGAGGCACGTAGGAAACCACCACCACGCATCCCGGGTAAGTCACCAAGTGGCCCCACATGCCTCCCTGCAACTTGCGTTGCAGGGGCTTCGAACTCCAGACCTCTTGCGTGGAAGTCTAGGAGCCTATCAGCGGAGCCACCGCGGTCGGTTATTATTCCAAATTAATTTTTCGACCACCAAAAATCTCAAATTGCCCCCATTAATTTCCGTTATTTTCAATTGATACCATGAAAAATCACAAATAGCTATACCAATAATAAATGGAGAGTAAAACCCTAAATTGATACCCTCATTAATTGTCACATGTCATCCAACTCAATAATATGATGATAACGGAGAATAAATTAATCGGAAGTAATACCAATTTGAAATTTTTGGTAGAAGCAAATTTATTAAAAGTGTATTGACATGAGATTTTTTGTGGTATTAATTAAAAAAAAGAGGCAAGATATAAGTCGATCGTGGGCCCCATTTTTATTTCGGTCAGGGTAGAATCGCGTGACCGGGGAAGTCAGCCAATGCCCGCTGTACCGCAGGTTAGAATAGCATGATGTCACGACGGGCCGCGAATGAGGTGGGAAGGGCGTCAACAGAGGAGGTTAGTCAACGCCGAAGGTTAGTCAACCACGCTTAATCGAGTGTTGAGGGATAAAAATTGCCTTTTATGAAAGCCCGAAGTATGCCTGCATTCGGCGATGCATTGTTCCCTCGCATGCCCCCTGCCCCTCGCGCAGAGCTGAAAGAAGAAAACATCAACTCCTCTTTGTCGGAAAAGCTAGCACCTATTGATGTCCGACATCAACGTTACTTCAACCGATGCTCCGGGGTTAGTTTTGCATTAGATCGGACATAGTTTGCATGATTAGATAGAAATCTTTCATTGTTTGCATATGTGTATTTTGTTTATCATGAATGTTATAGGTAAATCAGTTCAACAAATCATCGGTTCCCATTTTGAAATGAGAATTAATCTTGTCTATTGAGAACCAGAGCAATTGGTCCTGGTGCAAATTCTCAGGTCGGATCAGGATTGGCTGTATTTTTTTTTTTTTTTTTTCCTGCTTTCTAATACATGCCCTGACTTTTTAGAAAAGCCGACACGATTAAATGAAAGTGGTGGGTTTGTTTTGCCTTGTTTATCATGTAAAACACTCGCCTTTAGAATGTCCATTAATCTGCTGACCATTTGTTTCCATATGTTGCCGATCGCTTGCTTTATTTGCCTGTTTAGCAAGTGCCCATTCTAACCTTTCTCTGACATGATTATGGCACTCCTTCATATGCCATTCTTTGATTTAATACTGTGAAGCTCAAGAAACAAAGATGATTTTCATTGACTTAAAAAGCAGATTGCGAGAAAATATTAGATACCACAGTGGTGCCATGTCAGCTGTGCACGGAGTGGTGCCAGGTCAGCCCTGTATGAGCCCATTCATTGGGTGCCATGTGTTGCTTGCGGCCCACTTGTCCCCTCTTTCTCTCTCTTCATTGTCTTTTGCCCCTTTGTTCGCTCTCTCCCCCCCTCCCCCTTCCTTTACGACGAGTTTTGGGGTCGTGAAATCACCAGCCGAGGAATGAAACTCGGAATGGAGTGCAGTGAAGCCACTTTGAAGGCCAGGTTTGGGAAGGGGGCGATGCTTGTGAAGTTGATGATCCCATATGCCTTCTTTGAGAATTGGATGAGTTATTCCCAATTCCCCTGTAAACTGCCAAGAATCAATCAGTTCAGTTCAGTTACTAGATTGAACTGGGACCAATGCACACTCCTATGAACTATATCCTACTTTGGGATGGGAGCAATCAATCCACTTGGCTTTCTATGTTTGTTGGAGTTTATGTTAGTGCAATTTTAGCAAATTCCATTCATATTATTTACTGCTGTTGATCTGTTTAGACTCATTATATGGACTTTGCATGTTGTGAATGTTGAGCTCTAGTTTGTAATGACATGGACTAATTATATGGACCAGTAGAAACGCAAGTTGGGAAGATTGTCACCATCATATTTCATATGTAAAATTCATCGTTCACTTTTACTTGTGGATAAGTAAGCTCCCATAAAGCAAGATATAAGCATATAGGTGGACAGCTCCTGTTACAAGCTGGTTGTTTATGAGGCAAGAAAATGCCACTATTGAAAAATTGAAAGGTTTCTTGACATTCTTGCTTAGATGGTCATTTGCTCTTTTAGGAGTTAAAGACTTACTCTTAAACATGCAAGTGACAACCTTCACGATAGCTATATCTCTCATCATGCTCTTTGGCATCAGTTCATGAACAACATGAAGTGATGGGGGAAAGACATTCATCAACTTCACTTTTCTCATGCTAGGATGTCTTGTTGGAGTAATAATTGACTTAATCGTACTGAATTCTTACATCAAGTGAGTTATCTATGACTTGTTCCTTGTTATGCTAGCTACAAATCCCAATTACCAACAAATTTATCGGGAGACAAAATGGATCTTCAAGTCCATGTGCGGAGAAATTTCTGAGAATTAGAAATTTGTTCATTCAATTATAGAGGATTATAAAAAAAATCTTTTGAAAATTAATATTGTGAACCAAGAAGAACCATTGATGAATAACAACGCTGTGACTCAACCGGTTGGTGGTGATGGAGGCAGAGTGGCGGAGGACATTCTCTAGTTGATGGAATTTATCGTACTTTTTCCGTTCTTATTTTAAGATGTTTGTACATTATGTGAAATGAATGCCCACAAAAGTGTGGTCAAACTATAATAGTTCTTCCCTAATATATTAAATTTGCAAATTTCTGCATATTTGTCCAAGATTGGCAGGAATTCTACGTCTATTTTGAACGCTTTGTTTGAGTCATAATTAATACGGAAGATAATCTTTCAGAATTGGCGATCTGTTGTTGCAGCTCCACAAAGTTACAAGCTAGAACCTTCTTTTTTGAAGCGATTTGCACCTGCATTATTGTGAGAAACTTAAAACACGCGCCTCTTTATAGAAAGTCAAAAAGACCAAAGCCTTTGGCTATGGCCACTTGGCATAGAGATCATTATCGCGTTGAAGGTAATCTCTAATCCTTGGCGTAGAGTGCAAAAGAAAAACGAAATCAGCCAGCCTCATATCGTCTTCGACAGATAATTTTAGGATATTAGAAAATGTTAATTTTTATCAAAGATACGATTTGATAAAAATTTGTAACTTGAGATTGATACCCACTAGAAGTGATCGGTTTCCGATCCGATCTGATCTGATCTAGAATTAGGAATTGGACCACTTGATCTTGAAACCGGACCGGAGTCGCCGAGTGGTCCAATGGAAGGCATCTAAGCAAACGGCATTTAAAGAGTGTTTCGAAGCAGAGGGTCCTTGGATTTTTTGAGTTTTGATCCACTAGCTTTGACAACAGTCCTCGATCAGAGGGCAACGAACAGCTCGATCCTTCCCGGACGAAAATAGAAAAGAGAAAATTATCCTTCGATGTAGTAAGGAGTCAACTCCTGTTTTTTTTTTTTTTTTTTTGGGTGCTGGAGGAACCGGCTTGCAGCCGACAGCCGTGCCGTAAACCCCCAGGTGACACTTAAGCAGGAGGACCCACCACCCCTGAGTCACACTTACTACACCTAGCACATCCCCTGGGTTTTGAACCCTTCACCTCTTCGTTGAGGATCAGTAAAGTCTTAGCCAGTGGAGCCACCGCGGCCGGATGAAACTTCTGTTTGTGAAAAGCCGATCATCACATGGACGGATGATAGTCTCACGGGGAAATAGCACATAACTTGCACTGGGCCAGTAATAATTTCAAATTGATTTTGCTTAATAATCACATATGTTTAATTGGTCCAGCCCCGTTTTCACCCCGGAATCGGGAATTGGACTTTCCGACACCAGTTCCGATTTTATGGAATGAGAACTGGACCAGCAATAATAGAAGTTGCCTAGAGTGGGCCGATCTGGTCCGATTCAGGTGGTTTTCAATTCGGGTGGCTCCTGCTCCACACTTCCAATTACCAAGTGTGAAAAAGGAGAGACCGAAGAGGAGAAAAAGGGAGCACACCAGAAACCGCGTACTTCCCATATGTCTTTTCTCTCGCCTCTCCACGTCTTCTTCCTGGGTCTCTCTCTCTCTCTCTCTCTCTAGAACGACTCTCTCCTGGGCCTCCCCCTTTCACGCTCCTACGTCACTGTCTTGTCTCTTGGACTTCCACAATCTTTCTCCATCAACGCCTGAGGTGAGGAACAGGCGTTTGAAACTTGCACAAAAAAGGGGAACCACAACACGTGGTTTTAATTTATTTCGCAATTTGCCCACACCTTATATCCTCCCATTCATGCTGTTAGCTTTGCCAATTTCAATTGACAAAGTATGTAGGAACAAGGAAATACCCTCATTTATCTCTTTTGATGGATATGGAATTCTATGTTAATTTGGTTTTTGTATTTCATTTCATAAATAATGTTTGAAGATTTTAAGAAAGGAAAACGGAATTCAAATAAGAAATAACGGTACTGTAGATCTCTAAACTTTTCCAAATTGTTTAATCTGGTCCATAAATGTATTTTTTTTTTCAAAGCAGTTAGGTCCATTAAAGTATGTGTTTTTCATTCAATTTGATCCTTCCTTTAAAACAAAATTGAATATGCTGACATGGAATGCCACACTGATGTCACATCAGCACTAATTGGACAACTAGTATCCACACCTTATCAATTATATATAATATGGGAATTTTTTCCTTTACCTAACAACTCAAATGTACTCCCCATCATTAATCAAAGTATCTTTAATATCAACGTCATCTCAACTCGAATTTACACCTTAGCTCGTGTTCGAGTGTGAACCTATTGTGACCATGCTAGATGGGGGGAAAGGGAACGGATTACCATGTATGCAAAATACTCTGTTCAAGTCCACTCAAACCCTACTGATCACGGCATTGGTCGACTCATTCAATTATGAAAACTTAGTCTATCCATAGACGTCTCTACTAATTTATTAGAGGACGGTTAGGAGTAAATTGAAACGAGAGGAATCGTTTCACTTTTGTGAACCGGATAATGTAGTGCTGGTGTGTTTAGTCATATTGGGTTATGGCTTTCATCTAAGTTTAGCTTTCCGGTGCTTTGTCTATCCACTTGGACTGAGTTTTGGTGGAAGGCAGTTTTTCTTTCTGCACCTCCTCTTATTGCTTTTCAAGTAATTAGATTTGCATTTAAATCAGGATTTAGACAACTATAGAAAACTATAGATCTGAGGTGCACTTAAGAACTTTTTATTAAGTTGTATATATATCAGTCTTAGACATGTCATTATACTAATCGCAATGTACATATTGAGCATCAGCAATTTCTTCATGTCCTTGGTTGTTCTTTGGTAAGATCAGGGTGGTGTTTTATGGAAGGTGCGTAGATTCATTTTCTTACTCCATAAGTTTTAGGGAACGAAACAAGAGAACAATAGCCTGATAAAAAGTTCTCGGTTCGATTCGGGTGCCAATTTCAATTAAGCACTAAATAGAACCTATCCTTAATTTGAGATATTGATAATGTGAATACCCATTATATTCAATGCTAGGCTTATAATGAGTATAAGGACCTCCAAAAATTCTCTTTTCTCCCTATGAATTTTAAGGGGTGTGAAGTTTCATATTTGGTTCTTTAAGCAGGGCCGATAGAGACTCCATTTAACTTAAGTTAATCTTGGCAAAAAGCAAACCTACGTCAAGATAACCCTTCTTTGAAACACTTTGGTAGTGCTCCTGAGTCGAAACCAAAATAATGAATTAGAGCACATGGAGCCACCTCCTTATTGGGCTCTTTCATTAACTGATCGAAATATCAGTGTTAGAGAATTTGGCTGTGATGCATAGGGCTGATTGCGACACGCTTAGTTTGAAATCAATATTGTTTTCCTCGTTCTTACACCTAATCTATTTTTAGTATCGGATCAGATTTCAGATACATCACATATCCCAGAGGTTGTGATATTGATGTGAAATAAACAATGAGATCAGTAAAAGGAGCTAAACCTGAATTGTCGTTCCTAGTCTTTAATGTTGGTGGAAGATGTTTAAAGATTGAGGCGAGCAAAATTGATGAGCTGAATTTTCAGCGAATTATTTTGATCGTGTATTATTTTGATATGTCTTCTTATAACCAAGCTTCTTGTCCTTCCGGGGCTAATGGACGTGTCAATAATTTTGTAATCCTTCCATCTTGCTTTGAAATGTTGTGATTTACCTTTTGCGACTATCCCCTGCTTCAGTGAAAGAGAAAAGTGTCGAAACTGAAGAAGAAACCTCAGACCAAAAAGTTACCCAATAAGTTGGATTATGTTGATGATGATGCCGAATTGGCGATGGTAAATCTAGTGTTTTTGTTGGAAAAAGTTTAGAATACATAAAAAAAAAAATAATAATAACTGTTAATACATTGTGAATGATTAGAAAATAGAAAAACAAATGTCTGAGGCGTGCAAGCACTGTCCTTAAGGATAATTCTGCCTCTCGGAGTATGAAACTCGGTGCGTAAGGCTTCAGCGGCTATCCTCCCAAGATACAATAGACCTTCCTCTATACTCCGCACTGAATATTAGAAGGAAACATAACAACTTTTGTGTATAACCCAGCTGAAAGAAAAGGAAAGATATATATGAACATATTGTGTCCTATGAGATCTTATTTTTATATTTAGACAAAATAGAGCCGTTAAAAGAGCCGTTGTAAAATAATGGAGGATTTATTTGAGAAATAAATTAAACGTTACAAAATGATTAAAAAAGCCATTATATGACCGTTAAGAAACCGTTATGTGATCGTTAAAAATAATGATGGTCTTCAATGCGGTCATAACTTTTATCGAAGCTATTATTGTAAATATTTTAAAACTGTTGAAATATCCAACAATCCCCCATATATTTCAGAAATTTTTGACAAAAAAAATAGAATAATGTTGGGTTATTGGAGAGTAATGCATCGGAATTGGTGCTTGTTAGGCTATGAACCAACCCTAGAAAGAATGAAATATAATTCACGAAATCATTGGTGAAGTTTGAAACTTCTATGAACCAAAAATTTCTTTTGTGAATTATAATTTTCACCAATCACATTACACTCCCACAAACTTTGTTATTCAACGCGGTTTTGTGCTAATAGGCCATGCCCATGCTTGGTTTATATATAAGTGCTTTAGAGATTTTCGTCAAAAAATCTCATAGGAGCGGCCCCACTCCACACTTATATTGGTGATTCCATCAAGTGTATTATGCAGTTTAATACACCACCAATAATAGCTATGGAATTTCATTAAGAGCTTAATTCAACCTCTTTTTCCTTGCAATTTTGCACTATTTTCACCTTAGAAGGGACAATAAATTTTAATAGTGCACTAGATCAACAAATGACTTGTTATTACCCATATGAACCTAATTCATGGGATCACCAATCACATAGGTTGGGTTACCATCACTGTTGATTTTCTTTAATTGGCTGTGTCACACCCCGAACCTCGAGCGCGCCAACATTCCACCATGGTCATGCAAATGCGACATTCCCAGGTAGTGTCGCCGACCCCATAAGTTTATTATTGCGCAAGCGGAATGTATTATAAAACCCCTGACAATGAAATACGGGATAGAAAAGCAGGAAGCAAAACCACAACATAACACTTTCATAATTCAACGGAATTACAAACAGAAGCCTACAGCCAAAAGTCTACAAAGACCGGCTCTTAAAAATGAGCTGTCCTACGACCTACAAGTCGGACACGTCCTCCAATCCTGATGACTTCACTTCTGCAACTCCTCAAAGTCAACCAAAGCTATTTAGCCGCTCCATCTACCAGGGACCTGAAATTTTAATCCCCAAACCGGGATGAGACAATGTCTCAGCAAGTTCAACCCTCTAAACCCCTATTAGAAAGAAAATACGCCCCGGGTTGCCTAGCCACATTCACACAGATAACTTACCTCGCCTCAATCCTTTCCCGCAGGTTAGCACAATTTGTGTCACACAATCTCAGGTAATAATAATAATTCAAACAATTGGAAAGCCATCACTTTCATATAAATCATAATCGCACTTAGCACGCATTCCAATTATTATTCACTGCCACACAAGGGCATAGCCTACTCGTAGTTCGGCTATCTACTGACACTAATGCCAGGCATCGCCTCCCCCCCCCCCCCCATGGAGCGCAGCTTCGTCATTACGTCGACGGCATTCCCGAAGGAGCATGGGTCTAGTTGGCCTAGCCTCTACTGCGACCCGAGCCACGTCACTCTCTTAACAGCATTTCTTGAAGAATAAAGGTCCAGTCGGTCTCGCCACTACTGCGACCAAGCCACGTCATTCTATCGACGGCATTTCTAGAAGAATAAAGGTCCAGTCGGTCTCGCCACTACTGTGACCAAGCCACGCCATTCTATCGACGGCATTTCTAAAAGAATAAAGGTCCAGTCGGTCTCGCCACTACTGCGACCAAGCCACGTCATTCTATCAACGGCATTTCTAGAAGAATAAAGGTCTAGTCGGTCTCGCCACTACTGCGACCAAGCCATGTCATTCTATCGACGGCATTTCTAGAAGAATAAAGGTCCAGTCGGCCTAGCCACTACTGCGACCCGAGCCTTTCAACCAGCACACAACAATTCGATATCGATCCCTGGATACTTTACATTTCACCCACATAATCCAATTACGATATTAATCATAAAAAAAAAATCCAATTTCAATGCCAAACCTGACACTTGGGATTTTCTAAATAAAATCCATACTTTTCACAATCAACACTCAATTTGCATTATCAAATCATCAAATTCATAATCTGAATACACAGCAGCGATCAACACGAAATTCTGAGAATTAAGGGTCCCGAAATAATTTTCGGAATTTATTAAATAATTAAATTTATTCCGAAAATTAATTAAATAATAATATCCCTATATTTCACAATCCACACTCAATTTATAATATCCAATCATAAATTTCAAAATCTGACTACACGCGACCGGCACAAAAAATTCTGAGAATTTAAAGGTCCTAACAAAATTTTCGGAATTTAATAAATAATTAAATTTATTCCGAAAATAATTTAAATAATAATATTTTAATAGTTTCGAATAATAATATATTATTTAATTATTTAATAATTTCGAAATATTTAAATAAATCAAAAGTAAATTTCTTTATGTCACATCAAAGGTTATATTAATATAACCACTCACTTAGCCTTAAATTAAACACAATTTAAGTTAATCAAACACCTTAATATAATTTACATTTAAATAAATTAAACTAATCACCTAATAACACTTAACATAAACTAAACACCCCTAAAACATAATTAACCATCTAATCGAGATTTAGTGAGCTAAACTCACCGAATTAGCGAGCCAAGCGGACCAAAACGACGAGGACAACGCGAGGATCGACTTTCCTCAAGGCGGGCCGAGCATCCGGGGCCGGGAAGGCGGCCGAAATGGGCCAAGAAGGGGCTACCATACCCATTTTCTGCAGCTTCTGGTTGAGGCCGACGGAGGTTGCTCGGCGGCGGTTCGGGTGTGAGGAATGGCGGAGAGGGGCGGCGGTAGCTCGGGTGGCGACCGGTGGTGGCTCACGGCGGCGACGGCGACGGAGAGCGACGACGGCGTGGGCTAGCGCGAGCTGGGCGAAGTGGGTGCGGGGGCTTCGCGCGAACGCACGGCGACGGCGACGACCGCAGCGGCTCCGGCGGTGAGCTGGCGGCGATGGGCAAAGCTGCCGGCGGTCGGACGGGCGGACGAAGCGGGGCGTCGAGCTGTTGGAAGCGTCCGAGGAAGAAGAAGAAAATGTCCATGGAGGAATCGCACGGGAGGGAGGAAGAGAAGAGGGAGGAGAGAGAAGAAAGGGGCCTTTTCTTTTTTTTTTGCCTTTCTTTAATCTAACAAATTGGCCTACCATGACATCATCAAGTGATGTCATGTTCCACTAACTTCAAATCTCTCCCCACAACAATCTTCAATGGGTCCATTTTATTTTTCCGCCGGAGCATAAAACTTTGTGCAACAATTTCTTTAATTCCACTTAATTCTCTTCCAATTGAATCTTAATCCCACTTGAATTAAATCAAATTGACCCCCATTAATTCATTCAACACCTTATCAATCAAATTGGTATTTTTTTTTCCTTACCACTGTGGCGTACTTGCATCCCAATTTCATAATCTCTGGCTTCAACTGAACGAAAACGGCCATATTTATCCAGTCGAAATTAAAACCCGAAAATCTGGATGTCACAGGCTGTCCCATTCCCCTTGATGTGTAGTCAAAGGATTGGCCAAAATCATTTCTGACTTAACATAGTCGATCGATATAAATCCCTTTTATAAGGAATTATTTTACCACATCACATCTTAACCAAACATCTCTTTTTGCCATTGAAAGTTTCATTCTTTGCAATAGCTTGCCTTTTGGCAATCATAATGTCTAGACATAAGTGTCATTTCATTGCATAGGAACAAACAGTAAGAAATTTCTCAACTGCTCTGCCTCAATTTTAATATGAGTTTGAGAAATTTTTCTTCTTCCCAAGAACTTGAGTAGTTCTTTAATCATCAAGATAAATATTTTCTTCTCCTTTCTTACTAGAGGTTAGGAGGATAAAGCATGCTTTAAACATATATGCTTGGTAGTGCCTGAGTCTACCTCAAATTCTTTTGCATTTGTCAAAATATTGGCTTGGAAAATGACTACAACAATTACATCATTAGATCATCTACTTCAACCAAGTCAAATTTTGGTTGAAAAAGATTGTCATTTCCCCCACAATTTCATTCGACTGCTTTTTATGTTGCGACACCTCCACAAGGTGGACACATATTCATTTGTGGATTTTGTCTCATATGAATCCGAGATCCTTTTAACATCACTGTATTATTCTAATATAGCAGAAAATTCACTATGTAAAATGTCATAGTTTATATTCACATGGCCACAAAATCCATAAAAATTCTATTGTTGTGAAAATTGATCTCACCTGAGGCGTTCATTGGTTGTCATGGAGTCTTTGACTTCTGTCTCTTCATGCTGATCTCTACTCAAATCAGCTAGATATACAAGTTTGTTGATGATGGCATATTCATTCAAAAAAAATTTGCACTAGGAGCTGCTCTTATTCTAATAAAAAGAAGCTTGAAGAAGTGAGTATTTGTAAGGACAAATTTGGCCTCCACCAAACCCAATACCAAGCACTCGTCAACACTAAATGGTTTATTGGCGATAAAAAATGTGTTGCTTTACTAAAACATTTATAAAAGCAGCATCATGAAATCATCATAAATCCCATTTACGAGTGTTGAATCCTAATCAGCAATTTTACGTACACATGTAGGAGCACAAAAATACTAATTAACACTCGACTCTAAATCCTACCACAAAAAGTCCTGTCTTGAGATCAACAACAATATGATTACCACTCCCAACACAAGTGAAACTATTCACGCTAAAATGAATAATATAGTTCGCATTCTAAAAAGGAACATTAGCTACAATCCTTAGATTGGCTATGCATTTAACGTTATTTATTGTCCTTGACCCACATATTAGATAATGGAAAGTAAGCAGTATGCACTGGGTCAAATGAATATATCAAGGTAAAGGATATCTAAAGTTATTATAAGATATACAATTACCTTGGTCTTGCACTACCACAAGAGTGATGGCTCTTTAATACGAATATCATAAAATCTTCTATTTCAGTTTACCTTTTCACCTGCAGCTTCAAAACGACCAAGAAACTTTTTGATGATGCTCAGTAATTTCCCACGAGATCTGCCCACAATTATGTGATACTTGTCCTTCACCATCTCGATCATTCTTTCAATTCCAATTGTGGTGGTGACAACAGCAACAACTTCAACTTGGAAATCCATAGGACTTATCCTTAAGATTGTTGGAAAAAGTTTAGAATACATAAAAAAAAATAATAATAACTGTTAATACATTGTGAATGATTAGAAAATAGAAAAACAAATGTTTGAGGCGTGCAAGCACTGTCCTTAAGGATAATTCTGCCCCTCGGAGTACGAAACTCAGTGCGTAAGGCTTCAGCGGCTATCCTCCCAAGATACAATAGACCTTCCTCTATACTCCGCACTGAATATTAGAAGGAAACAGAACAACTTTTGTGTATAACCCAGCTGAAAGAAAAGGAAAGATATATATGAACATATTGTGTCTTATGAGATCTTATTTTTATATTCAGACAAAATAGAGCCGTTAAAAGAGCTGTTGTAAAATAATGGAAGATTTATTTGAGAAATAAATTAAACATTATAAAACGATTAAAAAAGCCATTATATGACCGTTAAGAAACCGTTATGTGACCGTTAAAAATAATGATGGTCTTCAATGCAGTCATAACTTTTATCGAAGCTATTATTGTAAATATTTCAAAACTGCTGAAATATCCAACAGTTTTCATGATTGTAATATTCTCATTCCATAGTGAAGCCTGGGTTTCATGTTTGCATGGATTGGAAATCTATCATACGCGTAGTAACTGCGAGATCAAAACTAACAAAATTAGTGGGCACATGCCGGCCATTTTGCTGTCTCTGCATGATTCTGCTGGGGTTTCAGGAACATTCAAGGCCTTCCGAAAATAAGGCTGGTGTAGATCTTAACGGCAGAGTAGAAAAGAACCAGGAAAATCCTGGAATGCTGAAGAGGAAAAAAGGGTCTGTAACTTATCCTATTAGTTGTTTTAAGAGATTTTTTTATTTTCCTTTTTCTTTCCTAACTGATTGTTTCTTTCTTCGTTTTCCTGTAAATAATTATCGATATCCAGTTGACCAGCCAGGCGAAGATGACTGAGGACAAGCTGATTATGCACTTCTTTCAGTTTGATGGTAATTGAAGGTTAATGGAGTCGCCATGTGTATGCTTGACAGATGATGGATTCATATTTTTTTCACGTCCTTTCCTTCTTCTTTCCTTTTTGGCATTGATGGCTGTGGCAACCACACTGTCGGTTTAGCACGTCAGGTTTACCTGTCCTTGTGCATCATATATTCCAAATGCTACTGAGGTTCAAAGAAGCTAATTTATTGTTAGGCTGAAGCATTCGCATCTAAGAAACCAGTATCTATAGAAGGCTAATTTGGAGGGAGATACTTATACTCAGCAAAACTTCCATCCCTTTCTTTAGTCATGCTTTTGAAGAGGGATGTTAAGCATTTGAAGATACGGTGGATTTTGGTTTGCTAGTGTATAGCCGTGAGATATGTTGCTTCTTGATTGCCGTAGTATCATAAACTGCCAAAAGATGGCACAGAATATCAATTTTACTACACTGTTTTTTCTATGTTCCTCTGAATACTAACGATGAGAGTTCCTTTTAAGTCGGTGTTGCGCTGCAATTCTTCTTCTTTCTGTGGCTTGTAATCTTATTGTTAAGTGGGCACATCAAGCCCTTCCTGGACCGCACGATGTGGGAGGCTGGTGCAATAGGCGCCCCTTTTTGTTTCTGGAACTGATGAGCTTGCATGTGTTATGCAGAAGCGGGGAAGGGCGGCAACTCTGCGCATGATTTAAGCCAAAGTAGCCGATGCTCATGATTTTACGAGGAAAGATAAGGAACTAGCCAACATAATTCACTGCTTTGATAGCGATGGAGATGGAAAGGTCCAGCCTACTACTATTTTTGTTTCATCTCCAATCCTGCATGCTAATCCTTCTGTCAACTGCTTTGCAGTGGACTGAATTGTTACGAAATTCTGAAAAAGGGGCCCGGCATCATTAATTGAATTAACTGCAGTGTTAACCATCCATTATGACAAGGTATTTGTAGTTGCATAGATACATACGGGTCTTGTTATGGATCTTGTTAACGAGTGTTCTCACAGCACTTGTTAAGCATACTCAATAAAGAAATGTTTTCATTTATTTTATTATGCTTAACACAAGAAAAATAGTGCATTGGAAATGATAAACTTTCTTTATTGAGGTGTTTAAAAAGTGTCCTAGTAGCACTAGTTAACAAAATTCTTAAATTATTAATGCCGAACAAAATCTGGGCAATTTAGAAATTATCTTGCGTTAATGTCCATGTTTCAAGAATCGAACAATATTAAATATGACTTCACCATAACTATATGGGAAAGTATCACCAACTCGATTTAATCATAACAATGGAGTAGTGAAAGTAGATGTGATAATATCGTGGTAGGACCAGTCATGCCCTGAAAGTGTAGGAGAAAGGCTTCTGTTATGATATGAATATTTACAGTTATTTTAAGGTCATTCTCTAGTTAGATCTTTAGCTAGCCCACTCTTGGCACGGGAGAATGCAATTTTCTCCATCTTCATCTATCTCTTTTATTTTTTGGGGTGATGACATAAACAATCCTTGGACTTTGACCCAATATACAATTTGGTCCATAAATTTTTTATTTATTTAATGTGGTCTCTGAACATTAACCTAATGTGCCATATGGTCCCTAAATTTTTAATTTGTTCAATGAATTCCATAAATTTTTGTTACATATTCAATACAGTCCCTAAGTTTGTTCAATATAGTCCTTGGTCTTGAATAATTATGTAAGAACTATATTGAACATTTTCATACAATTCAGGGACTATATTGAACATGTACCAAAAGTTCAAGGACTACATTGAATAAATTAAAAGTTCATGGACTATATTAAACAAATTAAAAGTTCATGGATCAAATTGTACATTGGGTCAAAGTTCACAGACTATTTGTGTCAATTTCCCTTATTTTTAGATCTCTTGCTACATTGAACAATTTTCTAGTAATGTTGCAAAGGAAAACTATTGCTGAGAATAGTATTAATGATTACTTTTCTTAGGAATCAACATAAATTTAATGATGATATGTAAACTGGGCATCGAATGTTGATTCTGGATTTTTTGTGTCTTTAGGAATCAAACTATCTGTTTATGGCGTGACTTGTTTCTGTCTATGTCACAGCTAAGCCTTGATGATTTCTTGAAGATTGTCCATCGATGCAACATGATACAAGGTTCCAAAAGCTCCTGAGTGGTTAAGAGTGCCGAGTTTACTTACTGTTCTGATCAGGTATGGTGGGGAATGGGCTACGACCTTTTCCACCTCTTTCACTAGTGATTATACTCGTGGTACTTGTTAGATTTTAATTTCTTGGGGTTGAGGAAAGACGAAGGACAAATGGCTCTCTGACCCTTAAATTTCTTGTTTAAGCTAAGCTGATATCATTTTTTTTCCTATTGAACAATTTGGTAACCCTTCATTTACTTACTAGATTAAGTGGAACATTGACTTATTTAGGTCATTGTAGTCAGTTCTATTTAAGATAATCAAAAAAGTTTAATCTCGTTACATTCTGATTCTTAGTTTTTAAAAGCTAATTGAAATATCAAACAAGTTCAAAAAGAGAGAAAGAGGGAGAGGGGTAGAGCTGAGTTGGACAATCGCCGCTCACTAATGAGAGTGGTAGACCCTTGCTAGGAGTGTATCTAGCCCTCCTCAGGGTGAACTGATGTGTGGTGAGATTATGTGAGATTACCGAGTGTATTTGATGGAACGATTTTTTTTTTTTTTTGGGTGATTGAGAACTTTGCCACATGCCCCCCGTGCCCGAATAGCTCCTGTGGACCAGGCCCTTATATCTTGGAGAAGACTAGCACAGCAACCCACCGCTATGGCCCCCCACTTAAATCGCTAGCAACTCAAGGTTTCAAACTCTCGACCTCAGCGATGAATGAGGGATTCTTAACCAACTACGCTACCCACGGATGGGTAAAAAGAGTTTTGAGATAGAAGAGTTCACTGCCGAGGCATGTTTGACATGTTTGAGGGAAAAAAGAGTTTTGAGATAGAAGAGTTCAGCACCGAGGCATAAAAAATAATCCTCCGTGGATAAAGAAGTCAAAGGCTCACCTCCAACAAGTTGGATAAAGAATTGAAAGAATGACTCACTTGAGAGAAATTCTCACATATTATCAACTCACAAATTTGCTTCCATATATCTGGGAGTGCACCTCTTAATTATAGTGGGGTTAGGACACTAAAATAGAAACATTAAACTAGAAAACCTCAATCTAGGAAACATTAAACTAGGAAACCAACTTATAATAGGAAACATTTAACTCAACTGAATGATTCTTTATTCTTCAATCTTTTTGAAACTCCATCTTTTGGATGCCTACTTTTTATTACAACTTGCTACTCCCGAGCCGCGAACCACCGAAAGCTAGCAACGTCCTCTGCTATTGCAAGGGTTGTTATCCCTTAGCGACTACAAAGAGTGTTCTTGCAGCCTTCCAGTGGTCATCCCCAGGTAAGAAACTCCAGAGAGTAAAAAATGGAGAAAAAAAAATTCATCTTCATTTTAAGTGAGAAGCAAAATTCATCATTGAAATGTCGTCGGTGCAATACGTGTTTGGCTGGCTGAAGAGGAAACCATGCTTTTTTTTTGGGAATCGTGAAAAACTATGCCTTGAAAAGCTATAAAGTATAGAGATCAGAGAATAGGTATGGTTTGCATTAAAAAAACTCTTTTGCTATCGCATTCGTATTCTAGAATATTTAAAATTTAGAAAATGGTAAAATACCAAAAGTTTGCTTTTCCCACTAAGAAAAAGTAGATAAATAAATGAATGCATAGGAGAAATATTTCAAAAAGGAAAGAAATCAAACCTATATATCACGTCCTTTTGGAATACATTAAGACATCATTTGATTTAAGGAAAATGAATGATTTGAAAAATATTTTTCGAAAAGTCCTCGCTTATATTACTTGAAATAATTAATTAATGATTTTTTCATTACCAATAATAATTTATGTCTAATTTTTTTTTTTTGCATACAAAGAAAATATTTTTGATAATGAATTTTTTTTTCCATCGACTAATTATTTCAACAAAAACAAACGGAGTATAAGTGATACTTTTTTCAAGCGTTGTTTGTTTAGCAAAAAAATATTGATTCAATTTTTTTTCTAAAAATAATTATTTATATTGTTTACAAAAATGAATGGACGAAAAATATTTTCATCATCCAATAAAATGTCTAGACATAAATTATTATTAAGAATGAAAATATTTTCCATTAACTAATTATTTCAATTGATACAAGTCATTATTTTTAGGAAAATATTTTTTAAGTTATTTATTTTTCATGAAATGAATGCACAATCAAGTGACATTTTCATGTCGAAGGTTTGAAATGATCTGAGTTGAAAACAATGTCCTTGAAATATATAATCTCCATTAGAATTTGGCCAGTTTCCTTTTATTCTTTAAAAGCACCCTTCGAGATGAAATAATTTAACTTTGATTAGGCTTGGGGATTCATCCTGGTGCCAACAAATGTTCTCTCTCTCTCTCTCTTTTTCATTTCTTGTCATTTTCTATTAAGTATTGAGCATGGTACATATGCCAAGTTGAATCTAAACTATTAAATGTGAGGCCCACATGGATCCCACTAAATTTGTCTCATGTTAACACACTCTCAGAATAATTTTTCATTCTCTATGCCTTTTCTTTTCGAACTCAAGGTTACTTATGTTCTTTTTATGCCGAAATTGGGTGATTGCTAATTCTTATTGTTGGTTTTCCATGAAAATATTTCAAATCAAACTACAACTAGTTACAAAAAATCAGTTCATTTATAATTAAATAGAATATTAGAATTTCTTGTTCCAAATTTCCTCCGTTCATATAGCTCTTCGGATTACTATTAGGTTCACCCATAGTATAATAATAAGTTGGCAATCCGCCAGAAAATTTTTATTTTTATCTTTTGGAAAGGAGGGATACCGGTTTTCATCTCAGATGGAAAAAGAAACATAATTGAGTAACACGATGGTTCCATCACTTTTGCCGATAACTTCATCATCCGGTATGAAGAGGAAGTAGGCTTTTATATATGTTGAAAATCACAGCATGAACTTTCACTCGAAAAGAGAAGAAGAAGAAGAAGAAGTGGGTTTATTTATTTATTTATAAAAGTGGGACATCCACCATTTTCAAATAACTAGAATTATAGGGAAAAAGCAAATTAGGCATTCATAGTGGTTGGGAGGTTGGAGTATAGACGTTAAAGTCTAAGGATCAAACCCTAGCAAAAAAAAAAAAAAAGGAAAAAATGATCCAGTTAGTTCTAAACCTATTGCACATATACTAATTTAGTTCTAAATTTTTCAAATTTATTAATTTTGATTTTAACATTTGTCTGAAATTTTAGTATAGTACTCGTGGTCAATATTTACCAAAATTACTAATGTGATGATATGCCGAGTAAGATGATTGGCAATGACTTCTTGGAATCACATTTGAGTGTGGATAGGTCATCATCTAATTTAGGATGGTTAATTATGTAAGCATGTGTCAAAATTTTGTCCACACTATATGGTAATCAAGTGCAAGACGTCAAACATGAAATTTTTTTTTTACAAGACATTAAAAAGGTTACATAATGTGCTGTCATGGTCAAGTAGAGAACCTTGTTGAATCTAGATATTTAAATTTATGAAATTGCACAAGTGTTTTCTACATCTAATTGTATTCAAAATAAAATAGTTCTAAACTGCACAATTTTTTTAACAACATTTTGCCAGTCGAAACTAAAAAGCAAAATGTTTGTAAAATAATTTTTGTACTTCACAATGTCACGATATTTAGTTATAACCAAGTGCAAATATGATTCTTTTGTGTGATTTATGATATTTTACAAAGACTTAAGGCATTTTTGCCATAGACAAGTGCAAAATGTTTCAAAATATTATTTTTTATAATTCACGATATCATAACATTTTCCTGATCCTTAGTTAGTATCAATTTTTTCTAACTATATTGAAAATGTCATAAAAAAATTAAAGGATTTTGTGTACAATAAAAATCTCATTTGATAATTTCCAACAAAGAAATGTTTGGATGGTAGTTTTTAATCTATTGTAAGAATAACAATTATAAATTATTATGAGTTCCACTCCTTCAAGAATTTATAATTCACAATAAATTATTATTCTCATAATATCCCAAAAACTATTACGTTAGTAAAGTCCTTTTCAAAACCCTTTCACTTAAGGCTTTTCCACCGTCATTGACAAAAAATGAAGCGCATATACCTAGAAAGGTTAAAGAAAAAACAACATATTGAATATATCCAATTAAACAAAAAGGAAAAATGAAAATGTGATAATATAACTCAAGTGGGTCGTAGGGGTATGTAAAAGTGCCAGGAATGGCTCAGACTGCTTGGAACTAGGACCGGACGGAAACCAGCGGTTCTTAAGGGAGCCGGTTTGGTTCTCAATTCCAATTTATTGTAATTGGTAGGAATTGGTCTAGCTCCCGATTCTAGGTGTGGAACCGCCCACCCAAACTGGACCGCTAATATATAAATATATATTTAATTTTAAAGAAATTTTTAGACTAAAAAAATTTAACAAAAAAGAAAATCCTAAAATCCCTAATTTCAAGCTCAATTCTCATCGATTCTCAACTTTTAGTATGAGTGTGATCTTTTTACTGATCTTATTAAGAATAGGGCAATTATTTGTTTTTTGCTTTACTTTGACTTGCTCAAAAATGTTGAACTAGGTGAGTGAAGCTTGGTGGGTCTAGTTCCATGGACTCACCCGGAATCGGATTGGACTGGAGGTTCGATTCTCAGGTGGATCTATGAAACCAAATGATGGTTCCTAGTTCTAATTTTTTGAAATTGGCCCTCAATGGGTGATTCCCGATTTTAAGGTCGGAATTACTCGCTCAAACCATGCCCACCCTTAGTGGGTCCCATTAGATCTTGTTTTGTCACTTCAAGCAGGGGTGACATAGAGGTGTCAAAATGGGTACACAACCCATTTCTGAACCCATATGTGTTTAAATGGGTCGTTGAGGCAAGCAAATATGACCATTACCTCTATCGACATTATTTGGCAACATAGCATCCCGTCTAGTGAGAACTTTTGCTTCTAATAGAAATTCCCCTACATGCAGCATCCGAGATAGTAATTTAGGTTAGATTATCACATTGCACAAGGCTAGAGTCATGATCATTCCTTGGCTGTCATTTTTTTTTTTTTTTGGATTTTAGAAGATGTGCATGAGAAACCATTTCTTGTGCTCTTTGCCTGTGCAGGGTTGTCAAGAAAAGGACATGACTCAGGAGACTTTAGTAGAAACCTTGTGATGTTGCTTCGTTCAAGGCCATTTGATCGAGCGCCTTGCTGATAGTCAGTGTGTTCAGAAAGAGAGGTGTTTGAGCCCAAGATTAGAAAGTCCATGATCCCAAACAAGAGATTGAGATTGATCATTTATCAGTCATGAGATTTTAGCACCATCCATGATTGCAATTATTGATCCAAAATCATGGGTGCTTTGGGAAATAAGGCTTGACCTATTAATGCCCCACTCAATGTTGGTGAGCTTGATCTCGCTTGTGGCCGGTTGCCGGCTATCGTCATGGCTGGTGGCCGGCCGTATAAGAAGAAAAAAGAAAAAAAAAAAAACAATTATTAAAAATTAAAAATTATATTTATAAAAATAAAATAATTAAAATTTATATTATTTAAAAAAAATAAAAAAATTATAAAAATTTTTTAAATTTGTAAAAAAAAAAAATTTTAAAAAAAATTTGTATTTCATAAAAATGTTTTAACAATACTTTTTTTAATAAAAAAAAATCATAAAAATGAGCTTTTTAAGGTTTAGTTAAAAAATTTCATGTTACAATTTTTAGTTATTCAATGGTATGTTCACTTTTGTCGCGACCAAAATTTCGGGTAAATCACCTAAAATTTAGCTAATGGATTGCTAAGTTTAGACTTAACTTGGGCTCTTCAAAGCCATACCAATTCGCAACTTAGGTTCAAATATCTAGCATGCAAAATGGAGTCGATTAGACACCTAAGTAAAAAAATGGGAGAATTATTTCACTTCTACAAACCGGAGATTTTGAGTACGAGGAATTGATTACGTTAGATTTTTCTAAAGTCCTTTTGGTACCTTTCTTTTTTATTTTAAAAATGTTTGGCAAGCAACTTGAATTGATTTTAATTTATTTTTCTAACATGTGAGGTGATTATGCAGGTGTGCAAATCATCAATTTAACACCTAAGAAAGCAATGAATAAATTGACTTACCTTATAGCATCAAAAACATTTGCAATATTAGATTATAATTTACATCAACAATCCTAGATATGATTTCTAATTAACACGCAATCACTCAATTTTTTTTTTGTTCTATTTATTTAATGAGAATCATGCTTTATGTAGTACATGCCACTAATCTAACATAAAATGATATGACATAGTAATATTGCCTAAACTATATGAATGAGTAAAATAATTTTTGTGTTTTCTTAATGAACATGCAATAATTAAATATGCAATCTAAATTAACCAAAATGACCTAATATTAATGACGGACAATTTCTAATTAAATGAACCTAGCAATAATCATTAAATGACATGCATTTCATGAACCTAATTCTATATGACGTGCACATGATTTTTATTTTTCTTAATAAGCATGCAATCTATCCTAATATGCAATGACGTGCAAAGAATGCTCTAATTCTATTTTTTTCCTTTTCTTTTATGAAATTCGAAATTAAAATTGCCAAAAAATTAAACATGCAATTCAATTTTTTTTTTTAAAAAAAAACTAACATCCTAAATGAATGCATTTTTTTATTTTTTTAAATCGAAATAAAATCCCTATTCTAAATATGCAAGATAACACGAAATATTCTAAAACAAACATAATCCTAATTCAAATATTTTTGATATTTTTTTACAAAAATAAAATTGATTCAACCAACACGATGGCAAATCAGATAAGATAGAATTGATATTCATAAATTGGTGAACCATATCTCGCGCATGAGATCGAGTTGGCCAATTGTAAACTAAATCGCGAATTGAATCTTGAGCATGAGATCAGATTGACGATTTTGCAAGCGATTGCAAGTCGGACTTTGAGTGCAAAATCGGACTATCAATCCCAAATTTCAGAGGCAATTTCATGTCGGTAATTTCAGTCATACATTAAAAAATAATTCTACTAAAAAAGAAAACTATAAAAAATAATAAAAAAAATACCGTAAATAAATAAAAAACTACCTAATGTTTTTTTTTTTTGGCCTTTTGTTTTTCTTTTCTTTATTCCAAATAGGGCTTGGCAGCTTGTGGTGGGTCACCGGTGGTGATGGGTTGCTAGCTCGGAGCTCCGGCAAGGACCGGCGGGTGGACCGGCGATAACAGCCATGGTTGGTCATGGGTCAGGTGGGAAAGGAGTGGCACCCGGGCAATAGGGACAATCGGCGGAGCTAGGCGTTGGTTACAACAACATAGGCGAAGGGCTGCAGTGTCGCCGAGGCAGAAGGGGCTGCGATCCGGCTTGGGTCTGGCTCTAGCGGAGGTGAATGGGTCGAGCTGCAGGTCCCAGGCAAGGCGGAGACACGAGCGTCGAGGGGTCTCGTACTCGGGTGGTCAGAGGCGCAACAACAGTAGAGGTGCAGCGGGTCGACTCGATGTTGCTTGGGCATCGGTGCTAGGGTCACCAGCGTTGCTTGTGAAGGGGCTTGGTAACGTTGCGAGTGGGTAAGTGGAGGAGCTAAAGCAATAGGACAAAGTCACGGTGGTGCGGCAAGGTGACCAGCGTCGGGCAACAGGGGGCGGGCTGCTGCATGACTGAGTGGACGTGGCGAGTAGGTGTTGCGAGGCTGGTGGAACGACAATGGTCAGTGATGCGGCTTCCAGTGGGCAGTGGACGAAGCGCAGCGGTGTCGGCAACCGCGGCTTCATGGGGGGACAAGGATGATGGCGATGGAGCATCGGGCGGTCGGAGTTGTCGGGTTGTCGCGACCATAGCAAGGGCGATGAGGGGTGGCGCAAGCTCGTGGGTGGTGCTCGCTCGGGGGTGGCCGGCAATGTGGTGGCCTGGCTACTGGTGCACCGACGAGCACAGCGACACGGACGTGGGCGGAGTAGTAGAAACCGGTGGAAATCCAGCAGCAAAAAACTCTTGGAGAAGATGAACAATAGGGCTACGTTTGGTCGTCCGAATTTCTAATCGGGATATGACTAGATATGATATATGATATCAAATTTTGAGATTTTTTTATATCCTATCAATTGTTTAGTGAATCGCAATATTAAAGTTGGATTTGTTTTCATTATATCATGTACATTATTTATTTATTTTATATAAACGACATATCATTATAAATGAACCTAAATGTTCATAAATGAAGATTGTGAAAATCTCCCATAACATTATTCCTTAATTTATTTTTATTTTATTTTTCCTCTTTTTTATATTATTTTCTTTATTATTTCTTTTTTCCCCTTTCATCATTCTTTAATAAAATTTTATCAAATAGTAAATTGTACTAACATACCTAAAATATATAATAAATATAAATATTTAATTTATAGATTGAATGTTTATTATAAGATAGAATTAAAGTTGAATATATAAATTAAAATATGATTAATTAAAAATGAATTTTTATTTTTATTTTTAATTTCTTAAATTATAATTCAAATATTATTTATATTTAAATATAATTTTAATTTTATTAATTTAATAAGTTTGTTATTCAAGAGAAATAACTTTCCTAATATGGACATTAGAAATCCTATCCACCTTTATCTCATCTCCCCTATGAGATAATTTTATCCTATTTATATCCCATTTATATCCTACTTTATCATGTCCTAAGTGTGCACCAAACGTATGATGGGATAAATCATGTCCTATCTCGAATTTTATCCCGACTACCAAATGCAACCTAGGGGTCTTGTTTTTGCCTTTTCCTTTTCCCCCTCTCTCTCTCTTCTCTCACGTCCCCTCTATTTTTTTTTTTTTCCTTTTATTTGCTTTTTTTTTTATAAACTTTTTTTAATTGCTCCTTTGAAGAGAAGCACCCCAAGGAAGGAACAAAAAAAAGGAAAGAATCTCTCCTTTTTATGTTAAATTTTTGACATAAAAAAAAAAGAGAGGAGAACCCCAAAACTTATGTGTTTAACCCTTTTATAGGCAAAACAAATGTAATCTATTTTAGAATATTTCATCTCTTTTCAATATACATGAAGATTGCCTATAACCTCCCGATCACAAAAATCATTTTATTTTCCCCATCTCCTGAATATTCTCCACTGATTTTATCACCTATTGCTAAAGATAAGATTGCAATGCGATTTTATGAAATTCCAAAAATCCATCGTAATATTATATCGAATCTCCATTTCTCAAAAAACAATAGGCTTGGGCTAATTTGCTCCCTTCGTGGGCTTAGTTTGGCCTATCAATTTAAAACTCAGAACCACTAATTCAAAACCATTCGCCATCGGTCCAATAAATAAATACAAAAAATGTAAATTAAAAATAAATGCACCTAAATTTATATGCTATGCAATTAATATTTTTTCAGGAATAAAATTAATCTCTAATTTTCTATAAAATAAATAAATGACCGGATTGCCAAAATTTAAGTGTCAACAACTTCAAATAAGAGAAGCATGTGCATGGTCTAATTCTTTAATAAATATGTCAATTTATAGGTTTTTTTTCTTTTTATTTTCTTTTATTTACTATTTTAAATTTAATTTGAAGTTTTAATCTAATTAGCATATAGTAGAGGTGTGTTTTCCTAGAATATTAATAAGTTTTAGCAATGCAAGTCGGATATGGGTTGAGTATGGATCATGTCAGGTATGGGTCACTTGATTTATACTACATGAATATGGGTCAAAACGGGTTAAATGGGTCAAATATGGATCGACCCATTTTCAACCCGACCCAAACCTAACCCGACCCACCCATTTAATAGCTCTAGGTTGAAATGGTTGAAATATGCTTGTAGGGATTTGCATATAGAAGAGGAGGGATGGTATCATCACTTCGAGAGTGATCGTGAGATAGATGCGAATTATACTGTATTGGGTAGTGCCTTCCATAAAAACCCAAGTGTGCCTGAAGTGCATTTGCTTCACCACAGACTCTTAGCCTCTGGTGTAGAGTTGAAAGAAACATCCACTTCTTTTTGTTGGAAAGCTAGCACAGATCAATATCTAACATTAACTTTACTTTGACTAAGGCTCCAAGGTTAGTTTTGCATTCGAATAGATAGAATTTACATTGATTAGATAGAACTCATCCTTTGTTTGCATGTGTTTCTTGTTTGAACTATTAGGGGTGATCAATTCTACGGTGAGTCAAATTTCACCCTAGAACCAGGAACCTATCCTATCCATTCAAGAATTGGACTAGACAAGCTGGATGGGAATTGGCTATATTTTATTTTCCTTGTTTCTTCTAATACATAATTAAACTTTAGGTGATATGATAAATGGAGCTGCTGGTTTTTTTTTTCCGGTGGTTATCATGACCTAAATGAAGTGTGAATGCAAGCTATGTAAATAATGATCATATAGAGTATCTAAAATTTAAGTGTCAACATGTATATACAACAGAAAGAAGAATATGTTTGTTCTAATCATGGTTTATAAGTCATTTGTTAGTTTTCAATATCTAAAATGATAAACCTTAGTCTTGACCCATTTCATCAAAGTACATAGAATTTTTAGTTTGTATAGTTTTTTTTTTTTTTAATTTTTTGTATAGATTTGTGAATATAATAAGGAAAGAAAGAAATAAAAGTAAGAAAAAAAGATCGGAAAGACTAAATGGGATAATTTTCCTAATGATAAAAAATACAAAACTTCCTTACAATGCTCATTTGCTTCTTCACAAACCGGTCAAACCGGTGTGAACACTCATAAGAGACGGCATCTTTTGATCATTCACCATTTTTTTTTTTTTTGGTCGGTGATCATTCACCATTTAAGACGTTGAGAAAAGAGAGAGGGAGTGCTTTGTTCTTTGCCGTGCAGAGAGGAGACATAGATATCTTCAATGATATTTGATTGGTACGTCTAAGTATGTCACGTGTCACTCGCTAAATGGACTTGTGTGAAAATGACGTGGAACAAAAAATAAAAAAACTAACTACATTTAAAGGGAAAAATTACTAAAAAGTGTCACCGGCCCCTCGTTTAGCTTCACCAACATCTAAATGAGGCCATTGCGGTTGTAAAGGTTCGAGGTGAGGCTAGCCTTGCTAACCATGAGTGAGGCAACCTTGCCTAAGGTGAGGTTAACCTTGCCCAAATCTAGGAAAGGTGCTCTCACGTGTGACTGATGAGGGCTTTGCTACCCTCGTCTAGTGGCTAATGGGGCCTTGACGACTTGTGTTGGCCATAGTTAAGAAAAAACAGAAAAGAAGGACAAGGGAAGAAATTAAACAAAATTCAAAAAAAGTAAAAAAGGTTTTCAATTTCAACACTAATCTTGTCATGTGGCTGATGAGGGCTTCACTACCCTCGTCTAGTGGCTAATGGGGTCTTGACGACTTGTGTTGGCCATAGTTAAGAAAAAACAGAAAAGAAGGACAAGGGAAGAAATTAAACAAAATTCAAAAAAAGTAAAAAAGTTGTCAATTTCAACACTAATCTTGTCATGTAAGACGGTCAGTTTCCATGTCAATGATTTTCGACCAAATTTGATTGAATGTACTCAATTGATAAAGATACAATAATTTTAAGATTTTTTTGATAATTTTCCCAAATTTTAAGATAAAGTAGTGGCTCTCATGAGAGAAGGGGGGGAATCCTTCAAGACCCTTTGTTCACATCATAGAAAGTCAAAACACAAAAACAAGAAAAAGACCCCCAACAAGTTCTAAGAAAAAGGATGTGCCTTGACAACCTTTGTTGGCTACGGTTAAGAAAAAACAGAACGAGGAAAAAGAAAAGAAAATTAAAAATTAAAAAAATTTGGAAAAAGTAAAAAAGTTGTCAATGTTAGCACTAGCCGTGTCAAGTAGGACAGTTGGCATTCAAATTAATAATTTCTAATCAAATTTAGTTGAATGGATTCAATTGATAAAGATACAATAATTTTAGGATTTTTTGATAATTTCCCCAAAATTTTAAGATAAAGTGGTGGCTCTCATGAGAGAGAGGGTGGGGGTTCCCAAATTCAAGACCCTTTGTTCGCATCACTAAAAGTCAAAAAAAAAGAAAAAAAGAAAAGGAATAGACCCCTAACAAATTCTAAGAAAAAGCATGCGCCAACTGTAGCAATGGCAGCTGATTGGAAATTAACATCGGTCAATTCATAGATCAATGTCTGACTAAGAAAAAGCATGCGCCAACTTACCAAAACCTAAGACGAACACAACTTGCATTACTGCAAACACTTTGCCTCTCGCGCACAGGGGAAAAAAAGAGGCTGCTCGAAATCTAACACAGATCAATGTCTGACACAAACTCTACTTCAACTGAAGCTCAGAGGTTAGTTTTGCATGCAAACAGTAGAAATTTACATTGCTTGGTTCTCTTCATTGTTTGCATATGTCTATCTCGTTTCTTATGAGCTATAAAACTCCTGCATTTTGGCCCCATCCAAACGCCGATAATTCAATGAACTATACTTGACGATGGTTTGATTTGATCTGATCTGGAAATGGTGTCCATAACACACACACACACACACACATTCCAATGTAGGACTTGACCAGTATCATTTAATCCTTCAAAAGGACCCTTCGGTGAAATGAGATGTATACTTCGATCGGAAGTTGGGGATCTGATCCTGGTGCAACATACAACCTTTTTTCCTTTCCTAGTCATTATCTCTGAGCAAGTGTGGAGTGAGTATGCTATTTGAATCCAAACCGTTAGATCTGGATTGTCTTACGTGAGGTCAACGTGCGTCTCACTAAATCAATGAATGAGGAAGGGGAACAAGTACTTGGTTGCAGAATACCTATCGAAGTCCAGTTATCTTTTCCCCCATCAGAAGCGACGTCAGACAAATGCGGAGCAAAAATATAAGAAAAAACCGTTCTTTCCCCTATCCTTTGAGCAGAAATATTTATGGGAAAAAAAAAACACATTTTCTGTCCCTTACCTTTGATCAAAAATACTTAAAAAAAATTAAAAAAATCTGTTTCTTTCCCCCACCTTTGAGAAGAATATTAAAAATACTTTTTTTTTTACCTTTGAGCAGGGAAAGAAAAGGTAGGGAAAGAAAAATGGGTTTTTTAAATATTACTGCTTCGATTGTTTAATGTTGCTTCTGACAGGGAAAAGAGAACAAGACCTCTCTGTGTAGGCTCTGCAATCAAGTGCTTGTTGCACTTCTCATCCACAAAGGATCATAGAGTTCATGGAGCTCGAGAGAACATGGCGGATCATACAGTTACACTCCAAAAGTATGTAATTCATTCGTATTTGTAATATGCTATAAGAACTCTACTTAGAGTACGGATTAACTAGCTATTTTCTTTTGAATATGTTTTTCTTTCAATTAATTTTTTCCCTAATTTTATACAAGGACAATGCCCAACCACAATGATAGTAATTACAAGATGGGATTGACTCAACTCTTCGTTGTTTGCATATGTTTATATGGTTCATTGTGAACTATATCCTCCTTCGGATCACAACAATTTAACGCACTAGGCTTTCCTTTTATTGCACAATTTGGCAAAATCCATCCATATCAATCAAGAGTCATTTAGGATTTCAAGCGACGGTGCAAAATCACCGCTTCACGCCTCTCGATATGCAGAGTCCTTTCCTCTCAACTTGTAGAGTTCCTTTACCCATGGCCACTCGTGGAAATTGAAACCCTAACCCCACAGTTCACTTCGTTTTTCTTCGTACGCTTTTGTTTTCTCCTTTAATCGTCATCCAGGTCGGTCTTGTTCTGCTTCTCTTCCGAATCGCGGTGTTCGTGACAGCTGAGATTGTATCCAGAGGTGATGGCGGTCCGTTCTTGATGAAGAAGCCTTCCCTTCGTGCCTTCTCCCTCAGTCTCACTTGGGCGGTCTTATTCTGTTTATATTCGGAATCGCGGTGTTCGCGAGAGCTGCGATTGTATCTAGAGCTGATGGCTGTCTGTATTTGACGAAGAAGTCTTCCCTTCGTGCCTTCTCCCACTGTTTGGTTTGTTTCACGGTTCTGTTATCTTCCCCTGTTTTTCTTGTCATCTTATGAGACTTCGATCAGCGATTAATATTTCATGTGGGGTCTTCGCATCTCTGCGACTTTACCTGATTGTCCCTTACTGTGCGACTCCACTTAGTTGGCCCCTCTTTCTTTACTTGCTGTTCTCTTTGCGTCATGGACTCTGAAGAATATAGTGACTCTGATCGCCTTGCTGCTCTCTGTTCAAGATTGGGGAGACTTACCACAGAGAAGAATATAGATTGCTGGAACGAACAACCATCACCTGCAAAATTGGTGGAATGTAACTTGATGTTGGTGTGCAAAATTTTGTCAGACCCTATCGTAAATTTCCCGGCATTCCAGAGTACAATTAAGAAGGCATGGAGAACTGACCGAGTTGATATCACACAACGTGAAGAGGGACTATACGTAGCTAAATTTCACTCTCTTGCAGATAAACAGCGTGTTCTTGATGGTGGTCCTTGGCTCTTTTCGGGTCATCTAGTAATTGTAAAGTCATGGCAATCTAAAACTCCCTTGCACTGTTATGATTTTTCCAGGTGTGCTTTTTGGGTACAAATATTGGGATTGCCTTTGGAATGGACTACTGAACAGACTATTATTAAGGCTGTGCAAGATCTTGGGCGGGTAATTGAAGTGAGAGTTGATACTAAAGAGGGCATGATCTCTAGGACTGCTAGGGCAAAGGTGGTTCTAACAATACAGGATCCCTTAAGGACGATGTAAACTCATTCGCATTGAGGGCAAACTATTCGGCTTGACTTTCGATACGAGCGACTTTCTCATTTTTGTTACTCCCGTGGAAGGTTGGGTCATTATGCTATGTCTTGTAGAGAGATCCCCTATGATGAGTCAAAATTTGAAGGACGGGATACCATGGTTTATGGTCCATGGCTGAAAGCAGAAACTAAACAAGCTAGTCCTTACTGGCAATCATTTTATAACCCTCCACACTCCACGGATGAGTCAGTAGATAGTATACCTGAGACGCCTCCTTCCCAACTCATGCTCTTGCCCCCACCACTCGTTACTGTTGCTGCACCAAAGAATACCTCAGTACTTCCTTCAGACAAGCAAGTTACAACACTTGCACATCACGAAAATCCTGAGATCTTGATAGGGACCCAACATCATACAGCACTCATTCCAGCAACAGCTAGATTGAAGGGGATTTCTACCCTGCCTGGTGTTGTACTTGGTTGTTCTATCCAATCTGATCCAATACCTGACATAGCACACTTACCAGGCTCTCAGGCTCAGGAATCTCCGTCTGTTCAGGCTAAGAAGTCCAAGGTTTCTCGTCCTGCTCCAAAGATAGGACCTGCAAAAAAGATAAGGCGTTATAACCCTTATGATTTAAAGGGTGCTGGTCCCCCTGGTTTTGATGAATCTGTGCTTCTTGATACTCCCATTTTGGAAGCATCTCAAGCTGACTTATGGGCGACGGTGGCTGGCCCTTAACAGCCACCACCTCATCGATGAAAATTCTATGTTGGAATTGTCAGGGGTTGGGCAATCCCCTGACAGTTCAAGCGCTTAAAGCCCTGGTGGCTAAAGAAAAGCCTAACCTTCTTTTTTTGATGGAGACCAAACAGAGTGAGGTCTTTCTCCAACGTTTACATCATAGCCTCCATTTTGGTAATCTTCGGGTGGTCAGTTCGGTGGGTTCAGCTGGGGGTTTGGCTCTTTTTTGGAATGACAGCCTCTGTTTGACTTCGCTTCAGTCGACCCCTTCTTTTTTTGACTTCTTCGTCATGATTCGAGGATGACAGCAATCGCCGTGTTACTTGTCTACATGCTCCGGCGGTATATCCCCTTCGGAGGCTTTTCTGGCAAGAGCTACGCATGATCAGCTGTGAGAATCATGCTCCTTGGGTTTGTCTAGGTGACTTCAACGACATCCTTTACCCATGGGAGAAGGTGGGCAAAAGACCAGCAGATTTATCCCGTATGTCTTCATTTCGTGATGTCCTAACTGACTGTGCTCTAATGGACATTGAATCAAAAGGTTGTGCCTTCACTTGGCAGAATAATCGAGATGGGGATGATCTTGTTAGAGAACGACTTGACAGGGTTCTATGTACTTTGAACTGGCGATTAAAGTTTCCTTCAACAGAAGCTTATGCTCTCCCTGCTGTTGCCTCCGATCACAGTCCCCTTCTATTATCTACTATCGCTTCTAAAAAGCGAAGTCAGAGGTTTTTTAGATATGAAGCATTTTGGAATGAGGACAAAGATTGTCGCCAGATTATCGAATCTTCCTGGCATTCGGGTTCGCTGGTGAATTCGAGCCTCTCTACCAAATTACGCCTAGTTGCTTATGCTTTACTTCGGTGGAGTCGTCTCAAATTCGGGAACAACCATACTACGCATCACTGAAATTCAGCAGCGGCTTCTACAAATCACTAACCGGTTTATGCCTCCTTATGACAAATCCAAAGTTATGGCTTTGAAAACGAATTACATAATGCATGGCGCGAAGAATGAGCTTTTGGGCCATGAGATCTCGTATACATTGGCTGAAATGGGGGGATCGAAATACACGTTTTTTTCACGCAACTACAATCCAGAGGCGACAAAGGAATAAGATTACAATGCTCAGGGATGAAACGGGGGATTGGGTCAGGGATCCTACTCGGCTTCAGGAGATGACAACTTCTTTCTTCTCATCATTATATACCACAGTCGGACCTCGCAACTTTGAACCTATTTTAGATCAATGTCCTACAGTGGTGACGCCAGCCATGAATAACGCTCTAACGTCATTGTTGACCTTGGAAGAATTGAGACTAGCTACGTTTCAGCTGGGAGCAACCAAAGCTCCCGGTCCGATGGGCCGACCGGTCTTTTTTATAGGACTCATTGGGATATTATCAAGGATGATTTCTTCAAAGAGGTTCAACATTTCTTTCTCTCAGGCCGTTTCCCTTTAGCCTTAAATAAAACAGTTATTACTTTGATCCCAAAACTCCCTCACCCTGAGAGTCTTGATCAATTTCGCCCTATTAGTTTATGCAATTATGCCTATAAGGTTATCTCTAAAGTGCTTGCAAATAGACTGAAACCTCTGCTACCATCTCTAATTTCTGAGGAACAATCGGCTTTTGTGGGTGGGCGCCAGATACAAGATAATATCTTGCTAGTACAGGAGGTTTTACATCAACTTAGATCTAAAAGGAGGAAGCGCAAATTTCATGCTGTTGTCAAGTTGGATATGCGGAAGGCCTACGATAGAGTGGAATGGGACTTTTTACATGCTTATCTACTTAAGTTAGGCTTTCATCCATTATGGAGTACTCTGGTTATGCAAGTGTATCACCACTACATCTTTCTCGTATCAACATGAATGGCGATCGGCTTAGGCCCTTTCATCCTACCGGGGCCTTCGCCAAGGAGATCCTCTCTCCCCATACCTTTTTATCCTTCTATCCAATCTATTATCATCTCTTATTCATAATGCACTCGATATGGAGACACTCAAAGGTATTAAACTCAACAGATGGTGCCCAACTCTTTCACACCTTCTTTTCGTAGACGATGCAATTTTCTTTGTAGAAGGATCAGTTCGGGAATGTCAGAATTTATCAAATCTGCTGAATCAATATTGCTTTGCCACGGGACAAGAGGTGAACCGCAACAAATCTAGTATATTTTTTAGTAAATCTTGCCCTACTTCTCTACAGGAAAATATGGCGAATGCTATTAGAGTACCTATACTGCAACGTTGTGGGAAATATCTTGGTATACCATCTGATTGGGGTAGGTCGAAAAGGGATATGTTCTCTTGGATACTAGCTCGAGTGAATACTAGATTGGAAGGTTGGAAGGAAAACCTTTTCTCAAAGGCAGGGAAAGAGATTATGTTGAAGGCTGTAGTACAATCCATACCACAGTATGCCATGTCCATATTTCGACTACCCATTTCTCTATGTACCTCTATTGAACAAAGAATCGCGAAATTTTGGTGGCAGAATGATAAACAACGAGCAAGCATACATTGGCGAAATTGGGAGGTACTAAAAACAGAAAAGGCAGCTGGTGGTTTAGAGTTTCGGGATCTCCTCAGTTTTAATTTAGCCATGCTGGGTAAGCAAGCATGGCGACTACTTCTTCAGCCATCCTCCTTGTGGGGTAGAGTTTTTAAAGGATTATATTTTCCAACCACACGGTTTGATGAGGCAAGAAAAGGCTCTCGCCCGTCATGGGGCTGGCAGAGCCTTTTGAGTGGACGTGATGCAATTTTTCCTTATGTTTGCTGGTCAGTAGGAGATGGGAGTTCCATCAGAATCAGGGAAGATAGGTGGTTACCTATAGGCAAATTAACAGGACCTCCTCAACGAGAAGAGCCCACTTTAGTGGCTGATCTTATTGATCACTCTACCAGCACATGGAAGTACTCTCTACTCCACAGATTTTTTGACTCCCAGGTAGTTCACCAGATTGCATCTATTCCGGTACGACCCAGATTTTCCATGGATAAACTTATTTGGACTGCTACTTCTAATGGCGACTACACAGTTAAATTAGCATATCACAATATCAAACATTCAGCGGAGCTTAAACTCAATAGCGCACCCTCATCCTCACATCAACATCCATCTTTACTATGGCACAAATTGTGGAAAATGCACACCGCTCCTAAGGTACGACACTTCTTGTGGTTACTATGTCAAAATAGTTTAGCAACAAGAGTTAATCTGCATCATAGGCATATCATTGACAATCCAAAATGCCCTATTTGTGATCAAGACACCCCGGAAACCTTGGAACACTTGTTCCTGTTCTGTCCCCGGGTTTTGCGTGTTTGGAGTAATCCTCGATCAACCTCCCCATTCAAACTCAGAATATAAGGAATATCACAGCTTGGATCATAGAGCATGCCGGTGATCGAAACCCTTACCGAGGTCTTCCCGGTGATCGCCACGGATCCTTTGGCACATATGGAGATCAAGAGTCATTTATTACTTACAACAATTAATCCGTTTACATTAATTATATGAACTTTGCATGTCGTTAATGCTGAGTCTTATTTTCTAATTTTGGACTCACATATGACATGTTGTATGCAATTTGGGGGAAATTCTCACCATCATACGTGGACATCTAAGCTTCTATCGAGCAAGTATTAGGCATGTAGGTGGACCATAAATTAATGATTTAAGCATGTAGCTCCAGAAAGAGCAATGTTCTATAAGTTTGTATTATTTACTTGCATCACAGACCAACGATTTCTGATTTCGCTGTCCTTTTTTATAGACTCGGTGAACAAGAAGATGGCATCACTGAAAAATTGAAAGATTTCCTGACATCCTCGCTTAAATGGTCATTTGCTATTTGTGGAGTTAAGGATTTACTTATAAACATGCAAGCGACCTTCATCTCAATTTCCATAGCTCTAATGGTGCTCTTTGGCATCAGCTTGCGAACAACACAAAGCAATCGTGGAACCACATTCATCAACTTCGCATTTCTTATATTAGGATGTCTCGTTGTTGAAATAGCAATCAACTCGATTATACTGAATCCTTACATCAAGTGGGTTATCTATGTTATGTTCCTTACTATGGTAGCTACAAATCCCAATTACCAGCCAATTTTTCAAGAGATGAAACAAATCTTCAAATCCATGTGCAAAACAACTTCTTTGAGACTTAGAAACTCGTTCATTCAATCACAAGTGATCATCCAAAATCTTTTGAAAACTAGTGTTGCGGAACAAGAAGAATCATCAATGAATAACAACTTTGCAACTCGACCGGCAAGCGGCGATGGAGGCGAGTTGGGGAGGATATTGTCTAGTTGATCTCATGATAGAATTTGACACCCTTTATATCTCTTTTTCTCGTTAAATTATAAGATGTTTGTACAAAATGTGAAATGGATGTCCTGAACTTTTTCCTCTGTATTATGTGTTTGTATGATAAGCAAAAGTTTGGTCAGACTATAGTAGTTCTTCACTGATACATTAAATTTGCAACTTTGCATCTTTGCTCCATCTTCCTGAAACTTTTATTGGTCACTATTTTTCCATAGCAACATCTACAATAATCTGCGTTTTAGGATGTGATTTTGATTTTGGAAGTTGAAAATGCGAGCATTTTAAGCAGTGTTTAATCATTAAGTGGAAAATGAACTTTAATGACCCTAAAGTAAGAGATGCGTAGCAATTAATCGGATGATCTATCAACCCTCCCATTATGAGCCAGAAAAAGCCAAGCTAATAAGGAAATTTAATTAACGTGAGGTCAATATGAATGGAGATATACTTACCTTTGATACAAATAGAATATTAACTTAGAACATTATTTATACAATAAATTCTTCTTCGTATTGATTGAAATTTCAATTGATTGACATTTCATCCATGTTATTTTGAAATGTTACATATTAATTAAAATTTCATTTTGAGGCATCAGTCATTGAAAATTAAAAAAATGACTCATGAGCTACGAAGAGAATAGATGTTTTCTTACTTCTAATGTAAATTCAACATTTACTTAGAATATTCCTTGACTATTAAATTCTACTCACATTGATTGATGTTTTGTCCATTTATTTTCAAATGCTATATCGAAACTAAAATTTCATTTTGAGGCATTTGTTATTGGTTATAATCTAACGAAAGCAAAGTAGCGAGGGTTTGCTTTTCCACTTCTATGAAGTTCAAAGTCTTATTTTACTCATTATTTCGTCAAAATTTAAAACAACGATGAATTTATTTGTTAGGAAGAAAATAATTGATTCACATGATCATGTAGTCCAACACTTCAATTTTCATAAATTTTGTCTCTGTGATTATATAATTGATAGTAGTCGATCAAACCTTTTAAGATTTTCAATCTCTTAAAAAGGAAAATTCCGATAGTATTGCAGAACGCACTAGTTGTTCATTAATTGGCTGTATTATATGGCACTCAAATCGCTTTTGCTTTCAATCATAATTAATAATCTTGGTTTATGATCTTACATTAATAGAGATTGTGTAACGATCTAGATTTTATTAATTAGATACTGAATAATTAAGAGTTTTGCGTTGAACTGGCTTTTTATGATAAGCAAAAAGAGAGAAAATTATTACACAATATTCTACTTGGATCGTCTTTCCTAAAATTATCTTATCATACTAATTCAGTAAATTTGATAACAAATTGTAGGCATGGTAAAAAGGAAATAACGAATTTTCCCACTCTTGCAATTAGAGATTTATTGATTTGTTTTTTTCATTTGTGTCGCCATAACCACCTTGTGAATTGACTCTAGGATTAAACTAATTCCTTTTTTTTTTTAATTAATGAATGCTGAGGAGAGATATTAGAAATAAGAAATATTAAAAAAAGTTGTTATAGCGGAGTCTAACTCATTGAATGTTTAAGCTTAGAAAAAGAATACGATTAAGGTTAGAAAATTAAATGCGACATCGAATGTGTAAAATTAAAAAATTAAAAATTTTGTGACACAAAAATTATTTTGAATTAAATGTATCACATGCATGTATTAAATTTAATTTTTTTGGTGGTATTACTTTGATGTTGAGAGATCGAGCTCCAGATCCGACCATTTGTCCGAAGTGGTCCCATGGAATGGTTGGAATAATGTAAAAAAGTCTTTTCGATGGAATGATGTAAAAGATGTTTCTCAGCGACCTGCCAAGTTGCTAGTCTTCCACTCAACAAGACCTCTATATTCTCCGCTAACAATCATAGAATTCATTGAGCTCCAACTGCTCCAGGACATGGCAGACCAAGTAATAACGCTGGAAAGGTACGTACGTCATTCATAAGAATATGCTCTAAGAATTTTGTTTAGAGTGCATTTTAAGTAGCTAGTTCTTTTCCTTTTGAATCTATTTTTCTTTCAATTAATTTCTTCCTGATTACTTTTTGGAATTACTTATCTGTTGAGAGATCGAGCTCCAGATCTGACCACGGAGCTTCTTTGCAGCCATGGGGGGACCTCTAAATCTGGCCATGGAGCTCCCCATGATTGAGATCCAATCTAGCTCATCACCATGACAAGCCTCAAATAAACAATGAGACAAAGCTTGATGCGAAGATGTGGGTGGTCCCCATAGGTGGGGTAAAGGGCTATATAGCACCGACACAGATACGCGACATTATATGACATGACACGTCGACATGTTATTTATCAAAAAATAGAGAATTCCGACACGTTTCGACATGTTATATATTAAATATATATTTTTATATATAAATGCAAAAATAAATAAATAATAAAAATAGCATAGAGTTAATTTATACTAAAAATATTAATCCAACATTTGTTAATATCATTCATTGTTTTAATTTGACAGAGATTGAACGAGAAATTCAAAAATTGCAAACATGAAAGAGTAAACTTGAAAGAACATGTCCTATTTTTTTTTTATACTTGTCGGAGATTAGTGAGATTTCTTATAGTCCTAGATAGAGTTCGGAGTTCATGATATGGACTAGCTTGGAGCTCCTCTGCAAAACAAGGTTCAAGAAAAATGAAAATCTAGGACAAGAACCGTTGAAGTATAACCAAAAGAAAAGGAAATCACTAAATTTGTCTTAGAAAATGTGAGAGATAACTCACAAGCCAATAACATAGACCAAAAGAGATAACTCGAAGCAATGCTTGCTAGAGGCGGAAAGAAGCAAAAAAAAGTATAACTTTAAGTATATGGGGGCAAGGGAACAATGCCGACAAGAAGAGGGGCATTCCATCATCACTAATGGGAAGATCAGAACTTATAAGTGAGAAACTTGAGAGTAAAATTTTTTTTCTTTCCCCTTTATTTTTCTTATTTTCATTATTTTTTCACATATTTACATTTTGACTCCTCAAGTATTGAAAATTTTTTAAATTGACTCCGTGTGTGTTGGAATCTCGTGTTGGAATTTCAGACTCTCATGTCGGAGCGTGTTGAGAAAAGTTGACCACGTGTTGGATTTTCTGACACTTGTTGACCATGTGTTAGAACGTGTCAGAGCGTGTCGGAGCGTGTTGGACACGTGTTGAAGTGTCAAACATGACATGAAGGCTTTCGGAGAGTGTCGGTACTTCTTAGGTAGAGGGCACAATGAAGAGATATGAGAGTAAGACGTTTCTAATCCACCTTTTATCCCACCCTCACATGGAATTATTTTATCCTAATTATATTCCTTTATATCCGAGCTTATCCTATCTTAGGCAACAACCGAAACATCGAATATGATAAAATTAATCATATCATGACTTATATCCTTGCTTTTCAATTCCATTTGCACTTTTGGTTTCCTGTCATTTCCATTTCTAGTAGTTCAATTTCAATTTTTATTTTTATTTCACTTAAATCTAAAATTCGATAAATTGTGATTGGAATTGAACCAAGTGATAACTTTTTCAAATTTGAATCATCTAAAAATCAGATTACTCAAGCTTGGTAAATTAAGATGAACACTGAGGATTCTTTTTGTCCGGATTTTGAATATCCGTGAAATTATGTTGACAAGTTTTATTTTCCATTTAACCTTAATTAGTATTGTGAGGTCATCAATTGCAGTTAATCTCATGTCATGGTTATTTATCATGTTCAAAATATAATGTTGTTTTTTAACAAATTAATATATTAGTGTTCACACCCAAAAGTGACCAATTTTGATAAGCAAATGACAAACTTAGTCAATAATAGCAGAGTTTTGTGAATAAAAGTTATAGAAGAAAAAGACAGTCATCAACTTGAAGAGTAGTGACAACTAACTTGTGAAATCATTGACAACGAGCAATTGACACAAAAACGTAACTGTTAGGGGTGACAACAATTTCCGATTATCACAATACCCAAACCAAACCAAACACAAAGAATAAAAGCAAACCGTAACCCAAACCGACCCGGGAACCGAATATCTGGGCGTGAATGGTTTTATTCCGTGGGACATAAGAAGAGGGCAAGGTTAAGACAAAAAGTGGAACAATTACTTTCGTGAATTTAACCTCAACATTAGCGGAGGATTATGTATGAAAAAGAAAGAAATCTGTTGTTTTTTGGGAAGGAATTGAATGATTATTTAGTTGGTGTGAAATTTGCCCACTTACCCATTCGGGTGACTTTGGCGCACTCGGCGTTCCTGAAATGATTACTATGGTGTCGAGCGAATTCAATTACTGGGTACTTACTAGCATTCTAGCCATCCTTCTCCTTTTAGGGTCCATCAAACTATTATGAATATCTTGACAGTTGTGTATTACCATGATACGGTGCTTTTTGTGTCCACTGTCCGTGAATTTATTATGGGGTTTGAGGTGCGACAAATGCTGATGCATAGCGAACCATCAGGCGATATTTAGCCTAGTGTAAAGCAGAAATGCATTGCACGGTGCAAAAGTTCTCCATTACATTGTGGAATGAACGGATTAGCATTGGCCGAACTCTGATTCGGGTGGCCACTCTTCGGCTCGCCTCTGGCCAACTTTCGGCTTTGCTTTAACCATTTTCTTTTAGGCTTTCTTGGCCTTGCTTGGCCACTTTTAGGTCCATATTGCTTCGGCCAGTTCCATCAAACATACGAACACACAACTAGTTACGCCAGATACCGCACAGTCCAACAACCAACAAACAAATAGCCTGAGTGCTTTTGCAGTATCAAAGCACGGGGCAAAAGTTCTCCATGTGTTTTGATTAGCATGGCCAACCTTGGCCAGTTTTTGACCCATGCCTGGCCAGTTCTACTCTACCAAAGGAAACCGGTTCCGCTAAACTGTGGGGGCCGTTTGAGACGAGTGCTACTCTGTGGGCTCCTTTGAGATGATGCATCCAATATGGGGTGTATTTTGAAATATTCCCCTGATGTATTATGCACAACATTAAAAGTTATTATATGATGCATTTTGACTTTTAATGCAAGAGTGAACTCGTAACTCACCGAAAGTGAGATAAAAGCCGACTCTATTTTAGTTTAAATGTATAGATATAGAGGACATATTTTGACATTTTATAGGGGGCACCAAAGTGGAGGAGAGCTTTTTTTTTTTTTTTATCGTTGCACTAGAAAATTAATGAAGCAAAGACACGTGATTTGGAATACGGAAGTATCAGAGTGAAGGTAATTTATGCAACCCCTTATAATGAGCTGCCTTTATGGAATTCAACATGTATCTTTCTAATAAGATCTATGATAATATGTGACCACCTTGATTCATTTCACTAAGAAAATTTTGTGAGGTAATGTTTGCATGTACGACACATTAAGGTCAGCTCATAATGAAAATTACCGTTCTTAAGTTAATTTGAATGGCTCGGATATCATCATTTAGTTTTGACAAATGGCACTTGAAAATTTTTATAGTATTTCGAACTTACTCAAATTGAAATTCACATGTAAAGTCAGTGTGAAGTACTAACTGCAACTAAATCACATTGTGTACTCCAAAAAAAGAAAAAATCACCTTGTGTACCCAAAAAAAGAAAAGAAATCACCTTGTCTATGACTCAGTCCGGACCGGTCCAAATGCTTAAGCCTCAAAATCCGATCGGACCGGTGCTACTAGACCGTGCTTGCTTTTATATCGCTTCCCTCCCATTTTCTTCGCTCCTTCGAGTTCAAACCTCACTCATTTCGCGATGGCCAATAGCCATTTTTGTCTTTGAGAATTCACCACGACCACTCGAATGGCGGCGAAGCACCTCTCTCCCACTTCCGATGCGGAAACCGACGGAGCGTCAGCGAGCTCGGGCTCCGAGCCAGAGCCTCCGACCGTCCTCGGCTCGACAGAGGCCGCACCCGTATCAACTTACGAGAAGCAGAGGTTGTCGAGGATAGCGGAGAACAAGAGGAGGATGGAGGCCCTGGGTCTCCAAAACTTGGCGAGTTCTGTGATGGGTGCGAGTCGGAAGGCGAGAAAGGGCGACGCGAAGGGCAAAAGGAAGGTTGGCGAGGACGATGACGACGACAACGACAACGACAATGAAGATGGTGACTACGCCCTTGCTTTGGACGGTGATGGTGGCGATGATGATGATCTTAGCGTCAACGATGAGGAGGGTAATCGGGATTTTGAATTATTTGGGTCTGGTAAAAGAAAGGTCGATTCTTTTCTATTGGGTAATTCTTTATCTGCTTATGTTGTTTTTGCGTGAATCAAAGTTTCTAGGGTAGTACCTATCTGTGGGTAGCCCAGTTGGTTGAGAATCCCTCCCTCATCGATGAGGTTGAAAGTTCAAAATCCTGTGTTACTAGCGATTTAAGTGGGGGGCCATGGCGGTGGGTTGTTGTACTAGTCTTTCCTGAGGCATAGGGGCCCGGTCCTCAAGAGCCTTTTGGGCATAGGGGCATGTGGCAAAGTCCTCGGTCACCAAAAAAAAAAAAAAGTTCCTAGCGTAGTTGGCGTTTAAGGTGTATGTGAAAATGGGAAGGTCGGTTTAAGATAACGGAGTCAAGAGACAGAAATGATCACCGAGTTTCTCTCTTACTTGAATATTTCGCAATGAGAATGACAATGGGGCCATTGAAGTGAATGAAGCGATTCGTGCTCGGGGGTCATTAATATTTTGGCTTGGCGGCTCTAGCTTTATTTCATTCCTGTCTGAACTGTTGTGTGTTCACCACAAATTGCGGTCACTTGGAAGTGTTGCCTATCTGTTTTTTCCACAGCAGTCTTTTTTTTTGTAGGATAATTTTTGGTTAATGTTGTCGCGAAGTGCATTCGGGAGCACTTTCTTCCTGAGTTACCTTAGTTCTTTAGACTTCTTCACGAAGTTTTTTATTCAGAAATATTGCTGCAGTGGTGCATTGAGCGCGTTCTTAATTAGAATGAATTTATTTATGCTGCAACTGGATTTTATTACTTTGATTTTGACATTCTTGAAACTTCACCGGTGTTTCTAAGGAATAGTTGGCCTAATTAAACAGAGGACTGTCATGAGAAGATCCAAGTTGGATCCTAAGTAAACGTGACATTTTTGGCTTGAAGTGGCATCGAATACTTAGTTATGCTACTTTACCAAAAAAAAAAAGTTAGTTATGCTATTTGACGTGCCAACATCTCTATAGATTACCCGCCCTAAGCAAAACTTTGTGCATTTGGTTAGAAACTGTGTGAAACTTAAGTATACTCGCTAGCAGATTAACATGCTATCTTTCCCTTTGTTTTTTCCCTTTTTTTTAGGTCCTCGAGAATGTCAATTAAATTGTGTAATTTTAATATTCCTCAGTATTTCAAACCTATCACAATAAATTCCAAAATTGCAGTCTAATTGTTTATTGGTTACTTATTTTGAATTTCACTATTGCTAATTACTCCAGACTGTTTTGTCTATCCTCATGGAGTGGGTTTTGGTGAAAGGCAGTTCTTTTTTTTTTTTGTATCACCTCTTATGGCTTTTCAAGCAATAAGATTTCCATTTTAAATCGAGATTTAGACAACAATAGGAAACTATAGATCTGAGGTGCACTTGGGAACTTTTAAGTAAGTTGTAAATGTATCAGTCTTGGACATGTCATTATAGTAATCGCAATGGACATATTGAACATCTGCAACTTCACATCCTTGGTTGTTCTATGTTAGGTAAGATTAGGGTGTTGTATGGAAGACGCATAGATTCATAAGTTATGAACTTAGAGAATTTGGCGATGATACTTAGTACCAATTGCGACATGCTTAGTTTGAAATCAATGTTGTTTTCCTTGTTTGTAGTCCTAATCCCAGAGCTTGTGACATGAGAAAAGTAAAAGGAGCTAAACCTGAACGATTTTCCTATTCTTTAATGTGGGTGGAAGAAGTTCAGAGATTGATGAGAGTATAATTGATGAGCTGAATTCAGTAAATTTTTTTGATCATGTATTATTTTGATGTCTTATTATAACCGAGCTTCTTGTCCTTCTTGGGACAATGGACATGTCAATACTTTTGCAATACATCTGTCTTTGTTGACGCCTAAAAATTAGACTTTATTATTATTTTGTTTTATTTGATTTTCGTATAATAAACCAAAAAAAACAGCAAAAACAAAGCAAAAGAAAAAAAACAAAAAGAGGAGCAGCCCTCCATGGGCTCTCAGCCCATTTCCGCCAAGCCCGGCCCCACCGCATCTTCTTCTTCCTCGCGCCTCTGTAGCGCACGCGCAGAGGGCGCGACGGAGAGGAAGGGGGTGGACGGACGACAATCGCGTGCGAAGCAGAGGAGCAGTTGGCGTCGACGGGATGTGACCAGAGGAGGCGATGATGGTGGATGGGACGGCGGTCCAACCGGTGGGTCGAAGCCTCGCCGACTGGCCGCTTCTGCGCCTATAAATAGGCCCTCCATCCCCGACGAAGAGCACACACGGAGATCACGGAGAGAGAGAAGGAGCCGGATCGAGTCGTAGCCCTTGGACACCCCACTGAGAGACTTCAGGGGGGCCGAGGGCTCGCGGCCTCAGATCCGAGCCTCGCCGGAGGGGGAAAGGGAGAGAGAGAAGTTGGAGAGGAAGGGATTCGCGTGGGTCTCGCCGTCGTTGCCACCCCCGTCGCGCCGCTGCCACGAATAGGTATCGTGCCGTCATTGTCGCCGTCGCCGTCTCCCTCTCCATAGCCCAGTCATCGCCACCGCATCGCCATCGCCGCCGTCGCCGCTGCGCGCCTCGGCCTTCTCCCTCCTTGGCGCCACGATTCGGAAACCTAGGGTTCCCGATTTTCCGGGTCGCGACCCCGGGTTGTCGGGTCGGACCCGAATCGGGAACCGGGTAGGGATTCCGCAAATTGCGGAGGCGGCGGTAAGGCGGAGATCGGACCCGGGTAGGGTTTCGTGGGGAGTCGGGTTGCGGAGCGGCCTGTCGGGCCAAGTCTTCGGGCCGGGCCGGTGTCCCCGAATGTCCGGCCACGGTGTCGTTTTAATAAAATAAAAAAGAAAAAAGACAAAAAAAAAAGATGAAAAAAATCCGAGTCGGGCCCGCAACGCGGGCCTGTCCTCATTCGGATCGCTGGCCTGGGTCGGACCCAACCCGCGAATCCGACCGGGTCAGTTTTTATATTATTTTACTATAAAATAATATTTTAAATAAATAAATAAATAAATAATATTTTATTTAAAAAAATCAAAAAAATCAAAAAATGTTTTATTTTCAAAAAATATTTAAATTTTTTTTTTATTTTCCAAAAAAATCGAGAAAAATAAAAAATAATTTATTTTCCAAAAATGTCAAAAAATATTTAAAAAATATTTTATTTTCCGAAAAAAAATCAAAAAAAGCAAAAAATATTTCATATTTTCCAAAAAATGTCAAAAATCCAAAAAAGGCCAAAAATTCATGAAAAAGCCAAAAAAAAAATTCAGAAAAGGCCAAAAAGACTTGTATTTTTCCCAAAAAATACCAAAAATCCTTTTGTGTCCAAAAAAATTAGAAAATGACTCAAAAAATGTTTTTCCTCCCAAAAATGCATAGAAAATCCACATCCAAAAAACCTCAGGGTTTAAACAAGATTAGGTACCGAAAGGGCATTAGTGATTAGCTAGTGTAATCAAGTCCCCGATCCTAATTTCTCTGGTTGCGCAGGAGTGAATATTTCTCCCGATACTTCACTTGAGTTTCTAATCAACCCACCCCAAATTGATTAGTGGCGACTCCATTTTAAAAATTGATTTACAGGTTAAAAACTTGGACCATTAAGTCGTGAATTGGTGGACTTGGGAGAGTCCGGGCTTAAATAAATTCAGCCGAGCCATTAGCCTCCTTTAGGCGTTCGTACCCGATCGCGGGCGCCAAAAAAAAGAGGTCGCGACAGTCTTGCTTTGAAATGTTGTGTTTTACCTTTTGTGACTATCTCCTGCTCCAGGAAAAGAGAAAAGTGTCCAAACCGAAGAAGAAAACTCAGACCAAAAAGTTACCGTATAAGTTGGATTATGTTGATGATGATGCTGAATTGGCGAAGGTAAATCTAGTATTTTCATGATTGTAATATTCTCATTCTAGAGTGAAGCTTGGGTTTCATCTTAGCATGGATTAGAAATCTATTACACGTGTAGTAACCACAAGATCAATATTAACAAAGTCAGTGGCAAAATGCAGGCCATTGTGCTGTCTCTGCATGATTCTGCTGGAGTTTCCGGAACAGTGAGTTCAGGGCCTTCCAAAAATGAGGCTGGTGTAAATCTTAAAGGCAGAGTAGAAAAGACTCAAGAAAATCCTAGAATGCTGAAGAGGAGAAAAACAGTCTGTAACTCTTATCCTAATAATTGTTTTAAGAGATTTTTTTTTTCCTTTTCCTTTCCTAGCTGACTGTCTTTGTTTGTTTCTTTGTTTTCTTGCAAATAATTATCGATATCCAGTTTACCAGTGGGTGAAGATGACTGAGGACGAGCTGATTATGCATTTCTTTCAGTTTGATGATAATTGATGGTTAATGGAGTATCCATGTCTATGCTTGGCAGATGATGGATGCATACTTTTCACGTTCTTTCCTTCATTTTTTTTTTTTTTTGGTGGTGTTGACGGCTGTGGCAACCACTTTGTTGGTTTCACAATCAGGTTCACTTGTCCTTGTGCATCATTAGTCCAAATGGTAGGGAGGTCCAGAGAAGCTAGTTTATTGTTAGGCTGAAGCATTTGCATCTAAGAAACCAACATCTATAGGTGGTCAATCTGGAGGGAGATACTTATATGCAGCAAGTCTTCCATCCCTTTCTTTAGTCATGGTTTGAAAAGGGATGCTAAACTGTTGAAGATCTGGCGGATTTTGGTTTGCTAGTATATAGTTGTGACGTACATTGCTTCTTGATTGCTGTGATATCAAAAACTGCCAAAATATGTCACAGAATATTAATTTTACTACACGGTTTTTCTATGTTCCTCTGGATACTAACAATGAGAGTTTCTTAACCCACCCCATTGTGGACGCATTGACTCGCGCATTCCCCCCTCTTCCGGTTGGGGGAGTTTGAGTCATCGCGGTCGCATTTGCACGACTTAAGTGTGGCGCTGTGGGAGGTGGGTCCCTGTGCTAGCATTGCCCTGTGTTTACTTCGCCGGCTACCAGCTATATGGTGGTTCTCGAGTCATCCACAAAAAAAAAAAAAAAAAAAAAAGAGTTTCTTATGTGGGTATTACACGGACCTTCTTTTTCTTTCCGTGGCTTGTGATCTCATTGTTAAGTTGGTACACCTAGCCCTTCCTGGACTCCACAATGTGGGAGGCTGGGGCAATACACGCCCCTTTTTAGCTTGCGAACCTTTATGTTTCTGGAACTGATGAGCTTGCATGTGTCATGCAGAAGTGGGGAAGGGCGGCATCACTGCGCATGATTTAGCCAAAGTAGCTGATGCTCATGATTTTACATGGAAAGATGAGGACCCTGGCAACACTTGTTAACCGTACATAATAAATAAATGTTTTTATTTAATTTATTATGCATAACATGAGAAAGATAGTGCATTGGAAATGACAAACTTTCTTTATTGAGGTTTTCAGGAAGTGCTCTGGTGGCACTTGTTCACGAAATTCTTAAATTATTAATGCAGATCAAAATCTAGGCAATTTTAGAAATTATCTTGCATTAATGTCCATGTTTCAAGAATCAAACAATATTAAATTTGACTTCACTGTGACTTTCTGGGAAAGTATCACCAGCTTGATTTAGTCATAACAACGGGTTAGTGAAAGTAAATGAGGTAATATGCTGGCAAGACTAGTCATGCGCGGGAAGTATGGGAAAAAGGCTTCCGTTAGGATATGGATTTTTACGTAGTTATTTTAAGGTCAATCTCTAGTTAGATCTTTTAGTTAGCCCACTCTTGGCATAGGAGAATGTAATTTTCTCCATCTTCATCTATCTCTTTTATTTTTAGATCTCCTTTGCTAGATTGAATAAATTTCTAGTAATGTTAGGCAAAGGAAAACAATTGCCAACAGTAGTATTAAGGATTTCTTTTCTTAGGAATCAACATAAATTCAATGATGTAAAGTAAAATGGGGATCGAATGTTGATTCTGGTTTTGGGTCTTTAGGAATCAAATTATCTGTTTGTGACGTGGCTTATCTGTCTATGTTACAGCTAAGTCTTGATGATTTCTCGAAGATTGTCCATCGATGCAAAATGATACAAGGTTCTGAAAGCTCCTGTGTGGTTGAGAATGCCAAGTCTACCTACTGTTCAGACCACGTATGGTGAGGAATTGGCTATGACTTTTTCCACTCCTTTCACTAGTTAGCAATGATGATATCAGAATTAGTGACAATACTAGTGGTGCTTGTTAGATTTTAAATTCTTGGGGTTGAGGAAAGACAGGAAAATGGCTCTCCAAAATTTCTTTGCTTGTTTAAGCTAAAGCTGATACCAATAATAAGTCAGTAGGGAAAGATGGTGGATTAAATGATCTGGGGGATGAGGAAACCAACATTTTCTTGCTACATATTGGAATGTCCTCTTTGGAGCTTGGGTTTAGTGGAGTTTTACTTGCAGATTTCCTCATGTATCGACTTCTGATTTATGTCTTTATGTTCTATTCCAGGAGGGATTGATCGAGAGTTCATTTTTCTGCCGGGTTCTGTTTCAACAACAAGAAAAGAGGCACCAAAGTAAGCCAGAGATAGAAGCAAGAAAGTAGATTGATCCGCTAGCTGTTGTTAAGATGTATATAGCATAGGTCGGAGCTTTCATAGATAACTCACATAATGCTGGTTGTATCACTATCTTAGACAACTGAATTAACTGTGGCTTTTACAAGCTGATCTATTTGAGGTTGGATTCGTGTGACAGCAGATTATAGCTTGCTCAACCTTTTGCGCCAGTTGAATTATCTGTTGCATTGTTCCATACAAACAACTACTTTATAAACTGGTCATGGTCTTATAGTGAAGGTTTGGTCCTGCTGTTATTTATGATTGTTGACGCCTAAAATTTCATTTTAATTAATTAGGTTTTACTTTTGTTTTTATTTTTTATTTTATCTTTTTTTGGATGATAAATAAACAAAGAAAAAAAAACGGAAAAGAAACAAAAGAGAAAAAGAAGCATAAGCAGCCCTCACATGGGCCTAAGAGGCCCATTTCTGCCTCAGCCCGGCCCATCCGGGTCATCTTCTTCCTCCGTCTGCCTCTGCAGCACACGCGCAGAGGGCGCGACGCCGGATGAGCGGACGGACGGCGACGCGCGTGGGGGGGCAGCTGGCGGACAGGTGGCGGATGGGACGCCGGTTCGGCCGGCGGAGGCCGTTTGGCGCATGGGGACCGACGGTCGAAGCTCCGTCGACCGGCTGCCCCTCGCCTATTAATAGGCCCCCGTTTCCGTCGTTGAGGGGCATGCCGAGAGCGATCGAAGGCTGCAAAGCTTCGAGCTTCCTGTTGAGAGACTTCAGAAGGGGAGCCGAGGTCGAGCAAGCCCAGATTCGAAGGCTCGCGGCCGAGAAGGAGGGGTTTTGCCGAGGTAGAGATCAAAGAGAGGGGGAGAAGGATCGAGGTCGCAGACTTCGGGCACCCCACTGAGAGACTTCAGGGGGGTCCGAGGACTCGCGGCCGCGAATCCGAGCCTCACCAGAGGGGGAGAGATCTGAGGCAGGGATCGAGCGAGAGAGAAAGTGGAGAAGGAGGTCAGATCTGGAGCTCCGAGAGAAGGAGAGGTCGTCTGGGCGCCAGATCTGGGAGCTGAGGGGTTGCTGTCGCGGCCCCATCGTCGTCGTCTGCCCCCACACCATCGCCATTCGATCGCTGCCGCTCGCCATCCACCCCAGCTCCACTGCAGCCCCAACGCCATCACCTCAATCGAGCCCGGACGACGGCACCTCAAGCTGTGCCGCCACTATCGCCTTGACCAAACCCAGACGTCGTCGCTTCAAGCTTCGCCGCCGCACCGTGTCAACGCCGAGGACAGGTGACACAAAGCCTACTCACGCCATCCCCGTCGCTGCTTCCCCTCCCGAGACCTAACCGCCGCCGTCATCTACGTCGTTACCGTCATCGATGCGAGCCGTCGCCCCAACCCCTCCTTTGGCGCCGCGAATGGAGAGAGAGAGGAGGTGCCGCGAAGCAGGGTGGATTCGGGTCATGTGCGCGACCCGATTCCCTTAGGGTTTGGCTTCAAAGTGGGCCGGGTTGTGCGCGTGGGCTGGGTAGTGTTGGGCCGAAAAATTTTAAAAAAAGGTGGGCCAAAATCAGTTTGGGCCTTGTTTCTTTTTTAAAAAAAAAAAAGAAGAAAAACGAAAAAATCCGAGTCGGGCCCGCAACGCGGGCCCGTCCTTGTTCGGATCGCTGGCCCGGGTCGGACCCAATCCACGGATCCAACCCGAGTCGGTTTTATTTTGTTATTTTAATATAAAATAATTCTAATAAATAAAAAATAAATATTTTATAAAAAAAATGTTTTAATTTCCAGAAAATCTAAAAATATTTAAAAAAAATGTCGAAAAATGTTTTTTCTAAAAAATCGAGAAAAATAAAAAATAATTTATTTTCCAAAAACATTTTGAAAAATATTAAAAAATATTTTATTTTCCAAAAAAATCAAAAATATGTCAAAAATCCAAAAAAGGTCAAAAATTCATGAAAAACCAAAAAATTCAGAAAAGCCAAAAAAGACTTGTATTTTTCCAAAAAAATCCCAAAAAATCCCTTTTGCGTCCAAAAATTAGAAAATGACTAAAAAAATGTTTTTCCTCCCAAAAATTCATGGAAAATCCCTCGAACATCCAAAAAAACCTCGGGGTTTAAACAAGATTAGGTACCGAAAGGGCATTAGTGATTAACTAGTGTAATCAAGTCCCCGATCCTAATTTCTCTGGTTGCGCAGGAGCAAGTATTTCTCTCGATACTTCGCTTGGGTTTCTAATCGACCCACCCCAAATTGATTAGTGGCGACTCCATTTTAAAATTAATTTACAGGTTAAAAATTTAGATTATTAAAGTCGTGAATTGGTGGACTTGGGAGAGTCCGGGCTTAACCAATTTCAGCTGAGCCATTAGCCTCCTTAGGCGCTCGTACTTGATTGCGGGCGCCGAAAAAAAAAGAGGTCGTGACAATGATTGATCACATCGAGACATTGTCTATCCCGTGACAAATATTCTCAAGTTGGTCGGACCGGAGAAACCAAGATGCATTAAAGAAATGCTACGATATGCACCTTCAGAATAATCAGCTTCGTTAAAGTTGGCATGGAAGCGATAGGCTTTGTCTCAGTTTTGGCTGGTGCCAAGATGTCCCGATGTTCTTAATAAGCTCTGGTGGGTACCTGCGGTCGTCTTTCTTTTGAGGCCTTACCTCTTTCTGAGGGCTTATAGTTTAGAGACTTCAACTGAAGGCTACACAGAGAGCAGATATAATGTTGTCAGAAGAGACACAGAAGCCATTCCTGGTTTGCGCAACTTGTCAGACATTGATATCGATTCCATTCTCTTGTTATCCTGAGAAAAGGAGCGTTCATTTCGAATTTTTAATTTTCAAAGCTTATTTAGATCATCGAACGAGCCAGAAGAGAAAGGAGGATTGGGATCGGAGATGGATCGTCGCTGCTGGCCAGTTGCCAGACCCTAGGGCAACCAACTGCCATTTGCGAGGGTTGCCATCTCGTGAGCGACTACCAAGAGTGTTTCTCACCCTTCTAGTAGTTAATGCCCCCTCCTTATTCATAATTACTAAGAACTAAAACATTTTTCTGTCTGGTAGCTAAAAATTTCTATGTCGTATACCCCATGGCACACAATACATGTTTTAACAATGTTCTTTCCAGAGTTGCTTCAAAATTTTCAGATAATCAATTCAACCTTCCTTGATAGTGCCGTCTTCCCTGTTTCATTACTCTCTTTAGTCAAATCTGAGGACAGTAACCGCAGCGGCTTGTTGGCCATCTTCACGCAATGGCGGCAGCTGCAGCAATTCCATCACCATCTTATTAGGCTCATTATCAACAGAATGAGACATGGAATGACTCAAATTATAAGATATATATATTCTCTAAAAACATCTTAGAACGTTTGCTATGTTCTTTTAACTTTAATTAAGCCCTGCTATAGATTGGTGAATCAGTCTGGAGAGCAAGGAAACGTTCATCTTTTATTTATTAACTGTGGGGTTGACAATGAAGCATGAGCCCATCTTTTCAATTGTTTGTCGACCAAAACATGTGTATATTGGACCTTTTGGATTTTGTCGATATTGTAACAGCCCGAATGCTTTGGTTTCTATGACAAATATAAGAACCATGTCTATGTGGGTCACCACTGATATTCCTCTCATTTATGGCTTTGGAGAAAATATTGGGTGCAACTGGATAGCCACCTCAGCATTGCACTAGTCCATTCTACGAGTGACATGTGTTGCTTGCGGGCCCACCTTGAAGTCCCTCTCTCTCCTTCGTTTCTCTCTTTTCTTTGTCGTTTTTTTTTTTTTTTTTTTTTGCTTTCTTTCCCGTGGCCAGCGACCAGCCACATGTGATGGCCAACGAGGGTGTCGTGGCTCATCGGATTCTCCATCCCGACACTATTGGAACTAATTGGTTCAAGCTTAGCATTTTCGAGAGAGGTGATGTTTCCGACATTGATCGCAACTTCTTCGATCTCCCGGAGAACTCGACGGGTGTCAACGGGGGTCTTCACCATGCTCGATGGAAGCAACTCGAGGCTTGAGAGAGAGAAGGTTGGAGAAGGAGGAAGAATTGAGCAATGTCGACAAGGTGAAGGGATAAGCGAATGCAATGCAAGAGAGAAGGCGGAAGTCTATGAGTGGGTTTTGGAGGAGAGGAGAGAGAGAGAGAGAGAGAGAGAGTAAAGTGAAAGAGAAACGAAGGGGAGAGAGGGGACTTGCAACTTTTCTTCAAGCTGGGCCTACAAGCGAGACGTGTCACTCGCAGAATGAACTACTGCAATGTTGAGGTAACTACCCTAACTGCACCCAATATTTTCTCATGGCTTTGAGTTTCTTCCATATGGCTAAATCCTTGTTCTAAACCTATAAAGTTTCCATTTTGTTATTAGACGTATTGAAACGAACAACCTCAATGAATTTTTGCTGTATATAACATCACTTTTATGTGTGATAACTGTCCTATTGAAGTTTGTGGCTATAAAAAGAAGAGCGGATTAGGGTCACTCAAAGTATTGAATATATTACACAATCATGATCCTCTGCGTGATACGTTCGGAAATTCTAATTGTTGTTGCTTTCTATAGTTGAAGATTTGCATGTAAAAGAGATGTCTCAAACAAGTATATTTTATTGCCCAATTACATTCTTCCTTGAGACAAAGTAATCCCAATATTCAAGCTATTGCTCAAACTATTTGCAACATGAAAGCAAAATCTATGATGGAAAGCCGAATGGTTGCTTTATGGTCCAAGCTTGATTGGATGAGCTTAATCAATTCATCTACGAATTTAAACATGATGCCAAGGGTCGCTTTGGGCACTTGTTTTTCTCTTTAACTTATGTCCATGGCATTGACAAAGAGTTTATCAAATGTCTTTGTAATCGATTGCACTTACAAGACTAATTGATACGTTGGATATGGTTGGAGTTCCTAGCTTTAATGCTTTTGTCTACTCATGCTTTGTCCTTTTGAGAAAGGAGGAAAAAGAAGACTACGGATTGGCTTTTGACAATGTTTAGCAGCATATTGGGTGTTGATTGTCAACCCCTAGCTTTTGTCATTGATAGAGAAGTTCGATGCACTTTTCCTAAAAGAGCCAATTTGTTGCGTGTTTGGCACATTGAAAAGAATAATGTGATAAAATGTAAATCTCATTTTGAAGATGGAATGAATTGGAATTCTTTTATATCTGATTTGTGCAAGGTTCTGAACTCAAAGAGTGAATTAGAATATGGTGAAAAAGTCAGCAATTTGAAGACCATTGTAAGAAGAAGCCATCAATTCTTAGTTTATAAAAAAATAAATTGGTTCCTGTCAAAGAGCTTTTGTGCCTGCTTAGACAAACTTGCTCATGCATTTTGGGAATTGTGTTACTTCAACTACTAAAGGGTTACGTTCAATTTTGAAAGTATATCTACTAGTTTCAACGAGAAATGAAGAGGTGAAAAATAAATCGTTCATTGCAGTTGAGAATTAGTTTCGAAAAGTCAAAATGAAATTGTCAAGTGAGAAGGTAAGAGTTCCTCATCATTTTCATATTCTACTTTTCATCAACATTTTTAGATGAGCTTTACAAGCAATACGAGATTGCTAAAAGTAGGGTTAAGCCACCTACTTGTATTGGGTATTTATGCAATTCATGGACCTTCCATGTATGCATGATGTAAGATTTAGGATTTTCAATGGTCTATCTCTAGATATAACTAATCCACATTAAAGGCTTGATATAAGGTCCTATTTATCATGATATTACTCAAAAAAAATGGAGATGATTTATTTAAGGTCCTTTTTTTTTTTATCATGATATTACTCAAAATAATAGAGATGATTTATTTAAGCAACTATTTCACGAGTTGGAAGGAAATATCAAGAATGGCTAATATTGAAAAAGGAAGTTCTTGAAAAGCAAATTGAGCATTTTGTACAAACAAGTGATTCCTTCTTATATGAGCCCTTAACTACATATCATAAAGGTTGGAGTTAAAACAATAATGGAGAAGCAACTTCTAAATGACGTGATCCTTTGTCTTTTCAAATTGTTGAAAAAGGGAAAATATGTGGTACTTGTAAAGGTTATGGGCGAAATAGTCGGGCATTTAAATTGAAAGGTAAATGTGAAACTCACATTCAAGGCCATTAAAATCCATGGTGGTGAAATATAATAGGCAGAGTACTTTAACATGCAATAATTCAACCCGAAAGGCCTATTCTAAGGTAGGAGTTTCTCGCACTCTAACATTGGAATTACTCCCCATTATATTTTTGAGCAAATAATGACTCTCTTAGTAATGTAACTAAAACTTTTATTGTCTGATTTAGGTAAAATATTTTTTTTTTCCCGAGAGAGTAGCCTTTCTTAGGGGAGCTAAGTAGCTGAAGGAACAATGTTTTATTGTTAAGTTGCATATACGGTTTGCTACCATGGCATTACATTTGTATTATGAAGACCATTTACTTTCCTTTGATGGTTTTATGAAAATTTTGATGCATTTAGAATTGACTATATATGTATATAAGGTTTCAATAAGTCGTTTTATAATGCAATCTCAATTGCCACAATTTTCTTCTCAACAACTAATCATTCCAATTAATCAATGCAAAGAGGATATTCACATGTAGTAATGTTTTAGGGAGCTTTTTCTTTTGAATTTGCATGATAAATAATGGATGTTTAGAATTTCTAACGTGCTCAGCTTTTTTTTTTTTGTCATATTGTGAAACTTTTTTGTTAGAAGTAACTATAAAACAATTGTGTGGTGATGACTTGAAAAATTAAGAAACTTGGATTGTTAGATTTGTTGATTAAAATGAAAGCCGAGCAATTAAGAAACATAGATTATAATGAAATGACATGTTTTGAAGTTATGATTAAATCAAATACATCGGTTAAAATGACATGTTTCCATTCTTACTTGTGCTTAGGTTATTCAGAATAGTGGATTTCTTGTACGAAATAAAAAGATAAATATACAACTCATTAACACAATAACTAGTTTGCTATCTATCAAATAATTTTTTTCTTTTTTTTTTTCCAGGGCGGGGGGGGGGGAAGGGGGACAGCATTTTCGTCTCCAATGGAAAAAACTTTAAAAAGAGGCCAAACAGAAAGAGAACCTCTTGGAGCTCAAAAGGACGACAAAAAGAATAAATAAAAGGTAAGGAATAAGCTCAAATTAAGAGTAACCCAAAAGACAACAGAAAGAACAAAAAAAAGGTGGGAATAAGCGCAAATTAAGAGTGGCCCACGCCTATCCTTTTACTGTGCGGGTAGATTTATAAGTAAGAAATTCCAAAGTCGTGGAAGACTGGAAGTTGCTTGACTTTTGCCTGGTTGAGGTTGCATTTTCTATCCCACGTAAGATGCAAAAGTTGCCAAAGCGTGTTAAAGTGGACTACGGAGAAATCAAGGTGGAAAAGCAAAAGTTGCAAAACCATGTTTTTGTGAACCAATTTTCTCTTTGCCTCGGCACCAAGAAGTTTCCTGATGCAAACTGTTTACTTCCTTTCCTTCTATATTGTTGCATTTTCTATCCCAAGCAAGGTGCAAAAGTTGCAAAAGCATGTCAAAGTGGGACCGCAAGAGATCATTAAAGGAGAAAGGAAAAGAAAATTTTCATCTTCATTTGCAAGTGAGGAGGAAAATGGCCATGGGAAAGGGTTTGGCCCAATACGTTGTTTGGTTAGCTGAAGAGAGAATTCTGCTTTGAAGAAGTATATAGATGAATAGATAGATCATAGAACATAATAGAATAGAGATAATCCAAATGGTTTGCATTGAAAACCTCTTTTGCCGTTTCGCTCGTTGTTTGAAATCATGAAAAATTGAGAATATAGTAAAATAACAAAAGTGAGCTTTTCCCGTCAAGAAATATATATGAGTAAATGAATGCAGAGGAGAAATATAAAAAAGAAGAAAGGGAAAAATAAACAAGACCTATATATAATAATAATAATAATAATAATAATAATAATAATAATAATAATAATAATAATAATAATAATAATAATAATAATAATAATAATAATAATAATAATAATAATAATAATAATAATAATAATAATAATAATAATAATAATAATAATAATAATAATAATAATAATAATAATAATAATAATAATAATAATAATAATAATAATAATAATAATAATAATAATAATAATAATAATAATAATAATAATAATAATAATAATAAATAATAATAATAATAATAATAATAATAATAATAATAATAATAATAATAATAATAATAATAATAATAATAATAATAATAATAATAATAATATGCAACCAAGTGCTTGTGCTAGCAACATCATGAAAAAAATTCAGAAAATAGAAGAATTCACTGAGCTTATAACTATAGGATGATGGTCACAAACTCATGATTGAGGAGTGAGCCTCAACCGTTGATTTCACGCCAATTTGGTGACGGCATTTGCAAAAGTCAGGTCCACTTCAATTAGATATACTAATAATTAAAGGCACGGCTGATGACCTATATATATATACACACACACACACTGCAACCAGATCCACTTCCTCATTCACAAAAGCAACCCCAGAATTCATAGAGTTCCAACTTCTCCAGAACATGGAGGGTCATACAATCATGGTCGAAAGGTATGTAATTCATTCATGTAAAAATGCCCTAAGTACTTTGCTTAGAGCACGTATAAAGCAGCTATTTTTCTTTGAAATAATTTGTTTTCTATTTAGTACAGAGACATCGTGCAACCACAACAACGGCAACAACAGAGAGGGTTTGACTCGATTCTTCATTGTTCACATATGTTTATCTTATTCCTTATGAACTATATCCTGCTTTGCGTTGCGAGCATTTGGGGCACTTAGCTTTCTATATTTATTGCAACTTTTAATTGTATTACTTTCACAAAAATCCTTGCATATTAAGAGTTCTTTATAACTTACTGCAATTAACTTGTTTAGACTAACTATATGGACTTTGCATGTCTTTGTAGCTGAGCTTTAGTTTGTATTGTTGGACTCGCCTATGACATGTTGTAAAATCAATTTGCACTCAGAATATGTCCAGTTAATTTTATTCATTGTACAGTTTCGTTTGTGGATAAGTAAGCCTCCGTCGATCAGGATTTAAGCATGCAAGTGGACCACTTCTGCTACAAGCTTGTATTATATAATATCATCATAAATTAATGATTTCAAATTTTGTTGTGTTTTTCTTTTGTAGACCGAGAGAGCAAGAAGAGGCTATCTTTGATAAATTGAAAGATTTCTTGAAATCCTCACTTACCTGGTCATTAGCTCTTCTCCAAGCTAAGGATTTACTTGTAAACATGCAAGCTACCTTCATTGCGATTTTCATAGCTGTTGTTACACTCTTTGGCATTAGTCCACAAACAACATCAAGCAATCGTGGAACAACATTCATCAGTTTCGCGTTTTTCATACTAGGGTGTCTCGTTGTTGGAATAGTAATTAACTCAATCGTTCTGAATTCTTACTTCAAGTGGGCTATCTATGGTATGTTCCTTGCTATGGTAGCTACACATCCCGATTACCAACAATTTTTTATGGAGTTGAAACAAGTCTTCAAGTCCATGTGCAGAGCAACTTCTTTGAAACTCAAAAACTTATTCATTCGATCACAAGTGAGTATCCAATATCTTTTGACAATTAATTTTGTGGACCGAGAACAATCATCCACAAATAACAACCCTGCGATTCGACCAATTGGAGATGATGGAAGCGGAGTCGGGGAGGACATTGTCTAGTTGATCTTGTAATGGAATTTGACACCCTTTATCCTTCCTTTTCCCTTTATATTATTAGATATTTTGTTCTGTATTATGTTAGTACAGCATGCAAGTGTGGTCAGACTATAATAGTTTCTCATCCATGCATTAAATTTGCAACCTTGTATATTTGCTCCATCTTTATGAAATTTTATTGATCACATTTTTTTCCTAGCAAAATCTATATTAATGCTGCGTTTTAGGCTGCGATTTTGCTCACCGTTGACTGTTCGTTGCTTTACACGAACAATATCTGCTTATGTAACACGCTGGGATTATCTTTGAAACATGGGGTCTTTTGGTTTTGTCCCTACGTTATCACTTTTGTTTTCGTCTTGACTCTACTACGAATCAACAACGCCATTTCACGCCAAATGACGGTTGCCGATGAGTAAACAAAGGTGGGATTCCGTTGACCAAATGAGATTTCTCATTCAAAGATTATTCGATCTTTTTCCATTTGTCCTCTAATTTAACCCGTAATTTATCTAATCGAAGGAGTTTTTGTCCAGTCGTACGATCAGCTTTTAATTTCAAATGGTAATTAAATTTCATGTCAGTAAGAATTTGGAAAGCGTGAACTAAAGGGCAAGGAATGGGGGAAAAGACAACATGTCGAATCTCTGACTTTAACTTATACCAATTCTCTTTCTTCATATTTTCTGGCTTTTCGTTCCAATGCAATTGTTTCTGTCGATGCGTTCAAATGGATCGACGGCATGTTTTGTCACCATTCAGATTAGCTTCTTGCGACGTAAAAAGCCAGTAGAGGAAGATGAACTCTCAACATGGAATGTTATGTTTTCTAATGTAATAAGTTTGCTTTCTTTTCTTTTGAATTCTTTTCGTTAATCAATTAATTTGAAGAAAAATTTTGCACTTGCGCAAATAGCATTTGAGTCGTCTGGGATTGTCTGTAGGACTTGAGATTGCAATAATCAAGTTACTACCCACATTGTTTCGTATGTATAAGCAGACAATTTTAAGGCAAATATAAAATATCTTGGAAGGAGGAAAATCCCTTTTTAATTTTTTTTCTCAATGAATATATCAAGAATAAGAAATAGAAGTCCTAATTTTTGTTTCGAGTATTGGCATAACTAAGCATAGCAATTATATGAGATCAATTGACCAAATGATTCTTCAACCCTTTATAATTGCTCTTTTTCATATGTAATATAGAGCAACGAATAGAGGTGTTATAGTAGTGGCCCATTACCTTTTGGGTGGAATTTCCACAATAAGGACATTCTACTGGGGAAGAAATTTTGTTCCCTTAGCCCTATCTTCCTCCTGTGTTGTAGTGATATGTTTAATGTGCTGTGGTGATATGTTTGATGGGAACTGCATAATCTAATTCACGACGGGTGCTCGTTTTATGGTGTGAGTTAAAAAAAAATGCCAAGTTGAAAATTTGAGGCTAAAAAAAAAAAATGTCTAAGGTAGAAAGTAGAGTAGATACATCTAGTTAGACCCAATACTCAATAACTCAAGGTTTTTAGTGTAATTAAGTATCAGTAACCATGTCAATAAATTTGGACTTTAAGCTCCATTTGAATCCCTTATCATAAAAATGTTGAAGTGTTGTGAGACTCCTCCACACTTGAAAATACTAAAGTGACAAATCATCAAGGTTTTTCACACGTTCACTACGTGTTAATCTGAAATTGAATGTTGGCTTTTTTAATGCTTTTCGATAATGTACGTTGTAATTGTTAGGGCTAGATGGATCACCAAGAGGGGGAGAATTGGTGATTTTGCAAAATTAAATAAATTTAAATGATTTTGCAATAGAACAACTTTGATCATAACCCGAATAACTGTTAGATCTTACTAGTGTGCAAATAACCCTTAATACAGATAAAATAAATAGAGTAAGGGATAGAGAAATTGCACACAAATGATTATAATGGTTTGGCTTTGGAAACCCTATGTCCACTCTCCCGTACTAACATTTGATTGGCTAGATTTGTGGCATCCTAAAATCTCGTGATAACCTTTAGAGTACCATGAACCATGATTAGGTAATGGAAGTGCTGTTTGATTTTGTATTAGCCATTGAATTAATGAATTTCAATTAATTTAAGGCCGAGCATTGTAATGAATGATTGTTTGGATGGAGATGTGTCTATAAGTGACCTAAGGATTTTATTAAGGTGCAAATTGATATAGAAATCTTATTCTTGGTGGTGCACTTTATAAGTAGAATTTTATTGATTTAAATTACAAAGTTTTGTGGGTTTATAAGTTGAAATTCGGTGTTAATTTAAATGAGGGTTAAATGGAATAGGAATAGGAGAGGATGGGCTGATTTTTAGGCCCAAATACCGTCCAACCAGCCCACACCAGCCCCTATTCGACCAGCCCATGAAGGCCCAAGACCGGCCCAACATGGAAGCCCATCAACCTTTGCATGTGAATCGCCAAGTGGCATGGAGGAGAAGCCAAGTGCAGCTGCCCCCATTGGCTTCTTTGGGTGGCTACATGCAATCAAATGATTGCAAATGATTGTAGGGGAAGGAAAGTAAAGAGAGGGAGGTGGATTGATGAGGGGAAATCGACCGAGAGAGAGAGAGAGAGAGAGAGTTGTCCGAGAGAGAAAGGGAAACCGAGAGAGAGGAAGAGGGAAAGAGAGGAAGCGGGCGTGCAAGAGGAAGGAGGAGGATTGTCCGCCTAGCTTGCCGCCGTCCGTTCGCCGCTTTGCCCGCCATCCTTGTTGCTGTTTATGCTTAAGTTTAAGGCAAGTGAAGTCCTAAAACCTACCCCTTGCATTGCTGTGTGTATGTGTAGTAGATGGTAAATCTTGGTTGTGGTAGATGGGATGAAATTTCGGAGCTTTGGAGAGAAATTCGTTGGCCATGCATGCTGTTTCTGGAAAGACCAGTCCGACTATCCATGAGTTTGTGTGCTGCATGCAACTTTTTAGTTGAAATCTTGTTTTAATTTCTTCATGAAGGTTGTATAGAACACCTTGAGGAACAACATACTAAAATTTGAGGCAAAACGAACAAGTATTGGTTATTGAAATGATTTTTCTTTGGAGAAATTAGATCTGGAATTCATTGTGCTGACCTTTAGAGATTTTGTGGTCTGTGAAGTAACTTTCTTGTAAAAATATCACTTTGATCTCTTAATGAAAGTTGTAGTGTACTTCTTGGGGTAGAACATATAAAAAATTTAGAGGAAATAAACAAAAATAGATTGGTGAAATCGTTGTTCTTTGAAGAAACTGGATCTGGGAAAAACGTTACCTTGACCCAGTATGATTTCGTGATTTTTATAAAATCATACAGTTAAAATTTGATCATATGTCCTTAATAAAATTTGTATGCAATATTCTGAGGAATAACATGCTAAAAATTTAGAAGAAATGAACATATTTAGGTTGGTGAAATGAGTTTCTTCTGAAAGATGATAATCTGGGAAAAGATGACACCGAGAACAAGGGGAATAAATCGTCTATATTTATTAATCTAGAACGATTTGGGTTTCAATGTCTTCATGAGATATTTACCTCTAGGACTTGTCTATAACATGTCAAAATTTCAGAATTTTTTGGAGTTCATTTGGGTATTTAATTTAAATTACTCTCGAAACTGTGCAAGCTGAAATATTGAAGTTTGAAAACTGTGATGCATGGACCATACTGTTTTGTGTGAGATTCTTTTGGTATGGAGTTATTCATGAGATATCTGCCTTTAGGTCTCTTCTATAATGTGTCAAGTTTTCATAATTTATTAATACCATTTACTAATTTTTCTAGAGTTTTAATTAGAGGAATGCATTATGATTTATCCAAAACATTGATGTATTTTGAAAAATAAATGAATTTACCCATGTGATGTAATACTTTGAGTGGTTGATCTTGCTGCATATGTGATGACATATGGCATGTTATATGGCATGAAAAGTTGGTTGAGATCTTTGATATTATTGCATCAAATACCATGTTGAAATTGAGATACATGTGTGAATATAACATGAGAAAATAACGAGATTGTCGGAGGTGTGAGCCAACAATGCCCTGAGAGTGTTGGGATGCCCGGAGTGTGTGTGCCAGAAGTCTCGGAGGTGTGTGTCGGGGGGATACCTCGTGATACTAGTTGGGGTACGAGATGCTCGGAGTGTGTGTGCCAGATGCCCGGAAGTGTGTGCCGGAGGTTCCTCATGATGCCAAGTTGGATACGAGCGATAAATTGTGGGATGCAAACACTGGTCCCTGGAAAGATAAAAATTTAGACTATATTGTGCGCATGGATATGCATGAATGCTTGATGATAATTGCATGGTGGTATATGCATATATGGCATGGTGATATATGCATTAATGCTTGATGATAAGTGCATGGTGGTATATGCACATATGCCATGGTGATATATGCATGGCTGTAAGGTAAGGTGTTGACACCTAAATTTCGGCGGCCCGTTTATTTATTTAGTGCATAGAAAATTAAGGGTTAATTTTATCCCTAAAAAAAAATTAATTGCATTGCATATAGATTCAAGTGCATTTACATTTTTTGCATTTTATTGGATCGGTGGTGAATTGATTCGGATTAGTGGTTCTAAACTTTAATTTAGTGACTTGGACTAAGCCCACGGTGATGAAAATTTGGTTGAACTCGTCGCTCATACAAGCCCGTCATTTCTTTAACGAGACCGAAATTGACATATGCTTTGCACATGCGAAATTTCAAGTTAGGAAATATAAAGAGCAATATCATAATCTTGAAAATTCAATCACGAAAGAGCAACATCCTGGGTGTAATATATTCGGTCAAGTACGGCTTGCAATGAATAAAATATACGTTCACATGGTTGAATGAAAGGAGGAAAGAAATAAAGGGATAATATTCATTAAAGAAAAGAAATTTAGGCAGAGGATATTGTGAACACTCACCTACGGAAAATAGAAGATTGCGTCTCTTCCTTGAAACCTAATTTTCTCGCTTATAAAAAGAGACGCATATTCACAGTTATACTAGGCCACACAGCTAACATTCACGGCCGCAATCGAGAGAAAAAGGAGCTGCAACCCTAGAGAGAGAGCGGCGAAAAGAGAGAAAAAAAAAAAAAAAAACAGAGAGGGAGGTCTTTGTCCCGTTCCTTCACTGCGGCCCTTTCATCATCGCACCAGACCAATCGATCCCTCGTTCGGTGAAATAACTCACCATAATCAGCGAGCTCCTCCAAAGAAGCCAACAACCATCGCTCCTCCCTCCTCGCAACGTAGCCACAGATCCGTGCCTCGCCAGTCCAGCAATTTCACGGCCACCGGGATCCTGCAACCTTGGTGTTCCAACGAGTTCTTTGCTTCTCAGCCCTGGTAGTCCCTGCACAACGACGTTGAACCGGCCCCTACTCCGACGTGAGCCAGCCGAGTTGCAGCCCACGATGCTGACTCTCGCCACCTGCTGCTCCCTCCTCGTGACTGCACCAGCGACCACGAACCGTTCCATCCCCGATGGTGAAGAATCACTGAAGGAGTGCACTTGAATTATTCACAAGCAAGAAGAGCCCAAGTGGCAAAATCCTGACGTGATGATTATGTGAAAAAGGGTTCGGTGGGTGCAGCAACTCGTCGCCTCACGTGCTCAATAGACCGACGGACCCCACTGGGATCGACTCTACTCGACGTGCACCACCAGTCTCGGCTACGAGGCACTATGCTCCCCACGACCAAAAGCGATTCTGGTTTCTCTGACCAAAATCTTTGCCATCGCACTTCCTGGAGTTCAAGGTTGCTGTTTTGAGTTTGCCGTTGCACCGGTTGTTGATCGCACGCAGCAGTCCGGCTACGCTCAAGCTACCCCACCAATAGAGGCAGCATACTCCAAATTCACGCATGAATATATTGGAAATCTTGGGCTGTTTGCAGGACCTCATTCGGTCAACACAGCAGCGGCGGGCGTGCATAGAATTATGGGAAGTTTGACTCAATACATGGTCCCACAAAACAAAAGCATTCACGATCAAGTCATCAATGCTAGTCATTTCTCCAAAAAAAAATCAATGCTAGTCCGAGCCGGAATCACTTCCTCGGTGGCCGAGAAAAGCACCCGGTCGCCAATCACCGTGAAAGCCTCGCACCGGGAATCCCATCGCAGACCACTGCAAAGCAGTATGAGCCGCAAGCTTGTCGAGCACCCCTGCCGTCCGTCCGAACTCAGGAAAATATCCGGGCAATATCGCAAATTAGGTAGGAGTCTTGATTAATTCAGTTTCATATATCTTATGCCTAATTTGCATATAGCAATCATATTTGAATGTTTAGTTGATATTGTCATGTCCGAAAGAAATCTTTTGAATTCTTGTGAATTGGGGGAATCATCATAATTTCATAATGTGCGTATGATTGACAGTCCGATTTCACGCTCGAAACACGACTCACAATCGCATGGAAAAATCGCTAATCCGATCTCACGCTCGAGATATGATTCGCAATTTTATTTGAAATTGGCCAATCCGATCTCATGCGTGAGATATGATTCGTCAATTTATTTCCAAAATGGACATGGATGATATCTTGCCTGATTTGTTGCCGTGCTGTTCTTGATATCTTATTTTGATTGCTCCTGTAAAAGAAAGGAAAAAAATCCAAAAAATCTAATTAGATTAGATTTGTTTTAGAATTTTCCTCGTTTTAGGGTTATCTTGCATGATTAGAATAGGAAATTTATTTATTTCGAATTTTGAAAAAATGAAAAATCCAAAAACATGCATTCGATTGAGGATGTTAGTTTTTTCTTTAATTTAAGTTGCATGTTTAGTTATGTGGCAATTTTAAATTTCGAATTTTATAAAAATAAAATGAAAATATCATGCATATGTCATGTAGAATTAGGGCATTCTTTGCACGTCATTGCATGTTAGGATTGCATATTATAGGTTTAGATAATTTCTCCTAAATAGATTGCATGCTTATTAGGAAAATAAAAATCCTTTGCACGTCATATAGAATTAGTTTCATACAATGCACGTCATTTAGTGATTTTTGTTAGGTTCATTTAATTAGAAATTGCCCGTCATTAGAATTAGGTCATTAGATTAATTTAGATTGCATATTTAAGTGTTGCATTTCTTTAATTTCGAATCTCATGGAAAATACAAAAATTATTTTTTAGAATAAATCCATCTCATGCTTCAGGATAGACTACATGCTTATTTATGTCATATTGCTTAGGTTATATAGCTAAGTCATGTCGTCATGTCATATCATTTCATATTAAATTAGTGATATGCATTGCATAAAGCATGATTCTCATTAATTAAGTGAAAACAAAAAAGAAATTGCATGTTAATTAGAAATCATATTTAGGATTGCTGATGTGAATTCTAAACTAATAACGCAGATGCTTTCGTTGCTACGAGGTAAGTCCTGCAATTTATTTATTGCTTTACTTGGGTGTTAAATTGGTGGATTGTGCACCCGTATGATCACCTCACATGTTAGGGAAATAGATTTAAAATCAGTCCAAACTGCTTGCCAAACATTTTTCAAAAATAAAAGAGAAAGGTACCGAAAGGGCGTCAGAGAAATCTAACGTAACCAAATCCCCGAACTCACAAATCTCTGGTTCGTAGGAATAAAGTAAATCTCCCGTTACTTTATTTGGGTTTCTAATCAACCCACCAAAACTAGATTAGTGGCGACTCCTGATTGAAAATCATTTGCATGTTAAGAACTTGAACCGAAAGTTGCGAATTGGCATGGGTTTGGGAGAGCGCGAGTTAAGTCTAGGCTTAACAATCCATTAGCCAAACCTTAGGAGGTTCACCCCCCGAAAAAAATTGGTCGCGACATAAGGTATGCTTGAATGCATGAATGATATGTGTTTTATTCTTGATGGTTCTATTTGACGCATTGAGAAGTGTTGTGGATCTTTACTGCTAAATGGTTGTACTCACCCCTTTGGAGATTAACATTTTAGATTAGAAAGATGCCGTTGCGACCAGTTGCACGTGGTACTTACTATGGCATACCTACTGATGTTGATGTGGAGTGTACGGAGCACATCTATGTTGGTGCTCTTGGTTTAGTTTTTGTTTGAGTCCGTGTCTTAGTGATGTACGATGTGGGTCGAGCTGATGGTCCGGTTATCCAGGAGTTTATATTTGTCCATGTCTAACATGATGGAGTGATGTTAGGGATTTTACCGTCGCCGCCACCCGATGCACTGGATTAGGTATGATGGCGCGTATAGCTGATGGGAGCTAACACTTTTTGGAGATAGCCGACGCTTGTTAAAATCTTGGCATTTTTGTTGTATCGACCTTGATGTCCATCATGAAAATATAAATAAGAGTGAATCGGCTTTATATTTTCTTATGGTGGGTAGTTGGTGTGCATTGCATTATGGTTATTAGAGGGAGAGATGGTGAGACTTGTTTATGCTTCCACTAATAAGCTATGCTAGGACCGCTTTCAAAAAAAAAAAAAAATCCCTAGTCAAAGGGTATCGGTCTATGAAGTTATATGAGATCGAGTAATTAAAAGAGATCACTTATGGCGACCTCAGGCGAATCGGGGTGCCACAAGATTCCACTAGATCAATCTATCGGAGATTACAAAGAATGAGTAATGAATGCTCAAGCTCGTGCGACAAATTCCTTACACACCCTCAACCTCTAAAAGATTATAGTGTATAGCTCTTGGAGATGAATGTTTATGATTAAAGATCAATCAAAACTTAGGAATTATGAACTTAAAATTGTTAGCTATATTCACCCTTTTAGTATCTCGAATCCAAGCTTATCGCTTAGCCAATCTACTCATTAGACTTGAACTTTGTCAGAAGATTTGATTATATCAAGGTTACTGAGATTGAAGTCTCTCGTTGATTTTGCCATCCATACAACAAATAGAGTTTCCATAAGAAGAGTGCTTAATTTGGAAAGAGTATTTCGCCTTTTGTAAATTGATTTATCCAAGATTTGCTAAATTCCATCTTGAGAGATTGGATATGATATTCTTTCCTTCTTGGATGATCTCTTAATAAAAGCAAGGAATCCACCAATTTTGTGGTCGTTGTGTGAGGATTGTCTTCTAGAATAGTATCTCGATAATTGAATATCAAAGATATGAATTACATAAAAAAAAAAACCTAGAGTTTGATTTTCTAAGTCTGGTGAGTAATGTTTGATAGTGCTCATTAGAGTTTCCACCTATAAAATCTTATCTTCATAATCAAAAACTATTTAAAGAAAGTTTGTTTAATCATCAAAACTAACAAGGGAATTTTCCTTAACAATAATAGTGTTACAGATGTATTTTGATGGCCCTTCGATAGTGGCTATGGACTAAACATTTGACATCCTCAATTTGGACCCCTATCTCAAGTGTGAGGAATGGATTAGAGATTGGTACATCAATAATGAGAATGGACTGTGAGTTGATCCTAGGGATTATTCATGAGGCAACTAGCTGATTGGGGAAAACATGACTCGGGATCAAGATGACGTTAGACCAGAGTGTTTGACCATAAAAAAGCCGCTCAACTATAAGTATTGATGTGGATGATCACACGCTATCATGAGTTGATCAATGGATGGTATGAATCAATTCAAGTCGAATATATACGATTGCGGGCTACTCCGCACGATCACTATACCGTTCGTGAATGACCCTAAACCAATTTTATGCGACTGTGAGTCAAGGCAAGTCAATCATTTTTACAAGATTACATAATAACTGAGGTCATTCATGGATCGACTAGGCTCAAACATTGGTTGGTTCCAAACCAACCATGGGTCATGCATGGAACCCTAGACAAGTGTTGAATTCGATTTGGGTTTGGCCTCCCGAGCATTGTTGAAGCCACCTAATTTGTGTAGGCCATGTTACGGCCACTTTCGATCAAAACTTATTCACAAACCTCAACCCGATTATTGGTGTCAATTATGGGTAAATTCGAGATATCCTTATCTGGTTAAGATGACATTTAGCTATTCCTCATTATTTACTTTTGTCCTCTTGAATTTGGAACAATTAAAAGTGAATAATTATTAGAGGCCAAGGAAGCCCACATGCCTAAGATTGGGAGGGGACTTGAAGATCAAGTTGTTTTGCAAAGTTTAAGCCCATCCTTAGTTTTGGAAAATAGTCCATAAGTGCAATAGTTGAGTCATGTGCTTATTTTAGGATTTAGGCCATAACTACCCCAAAGGTGATACTTAAAGAGCCATTTGAGGACAAGTTGAGGAGAGACTATTGGTTGGTGGCCTTGCAAGTGGGGAGGGTGCCACTTTTAAAGAGGGAAAGGAGAAGAATAAGTCTAGTTAGTGTGACCAAGTTAGTTACCCTTAAAACTAAATAATGATTAACCACCTTGAGGTTTGGAGGATTAGTTGGCCAATATTAGTTCTTAAATTGAAAATTGGATGGATATGATTTAATCTTGTAAATCAATAAAGGAGAATCATTATTAACCATCATTACTAATCAAATTGTTGAGCTTCTCTTATGAGGGCCTAGAATGACTACTTTGTCTCTCTCTCTCTCTTCTTCCCCAAGCTTACTCATCTCTCTCTATCTCTCCCTCTCTCTCTCTCTCCCTCACATGCCCTCTCTCTCTTAGTCTCCTTTCTACTTGCCTGTCATGAGCTAGCATTACCATCGCTCGCCATTGCTCGTCGTTGCCGCCTGCTCATTGTAAGCTTCTCCATCCACCATTGTTCTCATTTCGATTTCATAAGTAGATTCCCTAACCATTGGTTAGGCCGTTGCATTACATTGTTCGGACATAGATTAGGTTCTTGTTGTTGAATAGGGTCATGCCATCCTAGGTAGAGTAGGTCCATGTACTAATTTTGTATGGTTTGCTCATATTTTGCTTGAGTTATGAGGTCTAAGAATAGGTTAAGATGTTGCTATGTGATTGTTGAGATTACAAGGATTTGTTGTTATTTAGTGGATGCGGTTTGTCTATATGTTATTGTCTATACTTGAAATCACACCTCAAGCATCTAAAAGAGATTCATGTTGGTCTTAGACATGCGTGGAAGCACGCTGAAACGGGTCTCTCTCTTGGTTTGGTGATATTGAGGCTTATTGCTTCTAAGCCGAGTTTGGCTTAAGTTGGTGCTTGAACATAATGGGTGAAACCATGGTTCTCATTTTGTGCTTGGCATATTGTAATAATGCAGTTTTGATAAGTCACGACACACACTTCGCTTGGCATGCCTTTGAGGAACTCTTGCATTGGACTAAATTAAAAATAAGAACTAGTTGTGTGCTTGTTTGCTCGTGTGATCACATGAGGGAAGCCATCATCGATGGATTTTGGGATGATACTCAATGGATTTCGAGTGCCGTCCTCAATGGCTTTTAGGATGTTGCTATGCCCGATGGGGTGGGACGATATCCAGTGGATTTTGGAAAAATTGACCTTGTGATGGACCTAGAATGGGGTAACATGTCAAGTATCCGCTTGGGATCATGTCTTCTGATTTCGGTTATGTATGTAATAAATGGAAATTGTGTAATGGGTTATTGATGCTCATGTGCATAAATCGTGGAATATTATGTGGCTCTTGAGCGTGAATTGCATTTTTTAAGCATTGGAGAGTCACGTAAATGTTTTAGAAGTCATTAGTTTGACACATGCATATTTTATATAGATTATTTGGGACTTGAGAGGCATGTGTAATGGATTATTATTTAAAACTTGAGAGTCATGTACATATTTTAGAAGTTTTTATTGTTGGGGCTAACAATACAACTTAGAGGGAGTGAATAGGTTGTTTTCAAACTTTGATAATCTTTTGTGAAAATTAGCTGATTGCTAAGTAAAAATCACCTTACCTCAACCTAATATTTATGTAAATACTCACTAACCGTATACCAATATATATGAAAAGATGAAAAATAGTGGGACATAGAGAATTATAGTTCGGCTTTATCCTTAAGCCTACGTTCACTCTTTAGATTAACAGCCTTGAGATGGGCTAAATTCCACTAACAATTTGTTTGGAAAGTTACAAATGGTTAGCACTAATCCTTTACTCGATAGATCCCCTATCTAGACTTAGTTGCTACTCTTACACTTGTACACTTAATCCTTAGCACAATTGCTAAACAACATGAATATCAAAACAAGAAGATAGAGAACTTTTGTTAAGAACAATAGTACTTAAGCTACTTATGTTTTTTTATATCGCACTCTTTTTTGGTTCTTCATGGTTTTCATTTTATACTCTTCATCAGCCTATCCATTGAGGATGATTTAGAGAAGTAGTTGATCATTGAAGAGTTTTTCGTTGAGCTGTTGTTTAAGAAAGTATTTCCCATACAGATTCTTTCCTTGGACTTCTGTAGGTTAACAAAAAAATAGCAACTACTGCTAACTTCTCACTATTGTTTCTAACTGACTTGTCTGACAACCTAGCTACTATGCCATTTGCTTTATTATGATTTTGCTACTGTACGAATCCATATATTTCAACAACTCTTTATTTACATTTATGGATTCTTCCACTAAATTTGAATCTTTGTTAAAGACATGGCATTAGACTTCCTAATGTTGAGTAACCAAGAAAAATACCTTCATTAGTTCATACATCAGACTTCCTGATGTTGTCATTTGTATTCTTGAGAATGAAACATTTACAACCAAATATATGGAAATAATGCAGAGTAGGCTTTCTTCCTTTGTATATTTCTTACTAAGCCTTTTCTACCATATGTTTCAGTAATATTCTATTGAATGTGTAACATGTGGCAGTAACAACTTTAGCCCAAAATCGGTAGGTACACCACTTTTGATCAACATTGTTCTAACCATTTCTTGCGGTGATTGATTTCTTTTTTCTACCATCCCATTATGTTAAGGAATATAAGTAGTGGATAAGTTGTTTTCTACTCCATTTTCATCACAATACTCAACAAAATTTTGGTTGCCTAATTCTCCTCCATGGTCAATTCTAATAGTGGTGATGTTATATCCCTTCTTGTTTTGAACTTGTTGAGCAAATTTCTCAAAAAAAAAAATGTCTCATTCTTATGTAATAAGAACATTACTAAGTGAATCTTGAGTAGTCATCCACTATGACCAAACAATATTTTTGTACTCTTGGACTAATTGTCCATGTTGATCCGAATAGGTCCATATGCGATATCTACAGAATCTACTAGTGGCAATAGCTTTTGTAGATTTAAAAGAGATTCTTACCGATTTTCCCAGCGTGCATGCATTATATGAGTCAAACTTACTCTAATTGATTTTTGGTAAATCACGAATTAAATCTTTAAATGATATATTTTAGATTTACTTTGCATTGATATGATCTAATTTCTTGTGCTATCATGTTCTTTCTTGATAGACATCAAACAGTATGATTCCTCAAAGTTGATATCAAGTAAGTAGATGTTGCTATGCTTGTTTCTAGTGAAGGTTTGTGATTTGTCCTTGTTAATGCCAATACATTTACCTTTTTTGAATTTTATCTTGTATCCATTGTCATAGAGTTGACTTATGCTTAGGAGATTGTGCTTTAGCCCTTGTACAAGTGAGACATCTTCAACAACTAGGTTTCTCATCTTGATGTTTCCTTTTCCGTTGATTCTTCCTTTATCTTTTCCACCAAATGTGACCATGCCTCCATCTATGGTTGTAAGCATTACAAACTTCTTGTTGTCTCCAGTCATATGTCCGGAACACTTGTTGTCTAGGTACCACTTGTTTTTTTTTTTTTTAAGATAATATGAAATCAAAGTGAATCTCGTCTTTTCTTTGGTACCCGTACAAGCTTGGGTCCCTTGTGGTTAGGTTTTGATTCAGGACCAAGAGACTAGCTAGTCTTCCTAAATTTCTTTTGTTGTTTTGGATAGTCCATTTTGAAATGACCATATCTTTCATAGTTTGAACATTCAAGAACTTTTTTGCCAGTAGCCTTAGTAAAATGTTTAACAAAATGGGACTTGTAAAGGCATTTAGGAGGTCTGTGCTTTAATCTGTTTTTTGTTTTTGGAAAAGGATTTGTCTTGTTTTCATTTCTTTCACGTTCGAGACCATTCTTGTTGTAGTGAGAAATTTAAATAGAGAGAATGTGTTGTAAGATTTTTGAACCAAGAGAATATTTGGTGCTGATTTTTTGAAATTTCATCCTTGACATTCTCATTTTTAACTTGCAAGAACTTTACTTGATTTATTTGAAGATTGAGCTCTTCTTTTACATTGTCAATGAGAGCTTGCCAGGAGCTTTACATGAACCTCCCTTTTAAGAGTAGATATTCTTTTTGAAACCTTTTGATGTTCTTCAAACATTTCCTTTGAAAAATCTTGCAATTCATCATAAGATATTTCAAAATCCTTTACCTCAACTTTTTCTAGTTCTGAGTCAACCATGAGACAAAGATTTATTTTTTCTCCATCATTTGACTCATATTTGGTGTCACTTAATATTTCAACTTTCAAAGCCTTTTTTTTTTCTTCTTGAATTTCCCTTTCTTTTTTCTTGATCAATGGATATTATGGTTTTATGTGTCCAGGTTTCCTGCATACATAGCACATGATATCCTTATCTTTGGATTCTTCCTTGTTCTTATAAAGCCTTTTTCTTCAAAATGTTTAGATGATCATTTTCCTTTGTAGTTTCCTCCTTTTTTCATGAAGCTTTTAAACTTCTTTGTTAGTGATGCCATGTCTTCATCACTTTCTTCATCATTAGAAGATATTTTTCCATTTTTATCATCATAGTTAGCTTTAAACACAATGACTTTCTTACCTTTGGAGTTGCTTTCTTCACTTTGAAGTTCAACTTCATAGGACATGAATGTTCCTATAAGCCTGTCCATTGTGATTGGTTGAATCCTCATGGTTTCCCGTAGTGAGGTCTTCATGGTATTCCATTATTTGGAAATAGCTCGTAGTAACTTGTTTAATTTCTCGGTATCTATGTAAATTTTTTATTGAAGAGCAAGCCCATTTACTATTTCAATGAATCGTGTGAACATCTGTGTTACTATTTCATCATAATTCATGTTAAACAACTCATAGTTCCCAAGCAAGATTTTTAGCTTTGTTTACTTGACTCTTGCTATTCCTTCTAATGTCAACATGATGTGATCCTAGATTTTCTTTGCAGTATCACAAGAAGAAATTCTATTAAACTCAAAAGGTGATAACGCACAATATAGGAGGTATTTAGCTTTAGCATTAAGAGCAACTCTTTTTCAAGCTTCTTCTATATTGTTAACAGTTGCTGCTTCTTGACCTTCTTGTCGATCAAGAGTTGGTACTTCTAGATCATTTGCAACTACATCCCACATATCCAACTTTGCGGCTTCAATTTATGACTTCATTCTTTGCTTCCAATAGCCATAGTTACTTTCGTCGAAGCATGGTGGCTTGTTGGGAGCTTGAGCATCATTAGTAAAAAAGCTGCTAAGGTCAGCCATAATAAAATATTTGTATACTTAGAAGAAATGCACTTTAGATAATGAGCAACAAAGCTTTGATACCAATTGTTGGAGCTAACAATACAACCTATAGGGGGTGAATATGTTGTTTTCAAACTTTGATTATCTTTTGCAGAAATTAGCTGATTGCTAAGTGAAGATCACCTCTACCTAATGTTTACGTAAATATTCACTAGTTGTATGACAATGTATATAAGAAGATGAATAATAGTAGGACACATAAAATTATAGTAGTATGGCTTTATCCTTAAACCAACATCCACTTTTTAGACTAACAACCTCAAGATGAGTTGGATTCCACCAAGAATCTGCTTGTAAGTTACAAATGACTTTATTGATTCTTTATATGATAGATCCCACTATTTGGACTCAATTACTACTCTTTCACTTATACACTTAATCCTTAGCACAATTGCTAAACAACATAAATATCAAAATAGTAAGATAGAGAGCTTTTTGCTAAGAACAACACACGTAAGCTACTTGATTTTTTTTTTTTTTTTGTGTCGCACTCTCTTTTAGGTTCTATTAAGCTGCTATCTAGGAAGATATTGCCCATACAGCTTCTATTCTTGGACTTCTATAGGCTAACCAAAAATAACAACCGCTGTTGTCTTCTCACTGCAGTTTATGACTAATTAATCAAACAACCTAGCTACTATGTTACATGCTTTATTTTGATTCTGTTGCTATGTGAATTCAGATCTTTCAACAACTCTTTAGCTGACCCAACATATATCATTTGCTTTATTTGGTTGTTACTTTACCATCAACCTAATTTTTACAGTTTCGACATAAACATTATCAGTCGCTGATCTTTTTGGTTAACTGGATGCTGTTGTTATAACGGGACATTTGCAAACTTCTTTCTAATGGATCACACCATGAATGTTGTGTAGTCCTTTAGTCCAAACATCTACATTCACTATAGTAAGTGATATACTAAGGATAGTTTGGGCATCATCAAAATCACTTGAAGATGTTTTTTTTTTTTTTCCAACAATTGGCACATACATGCTTTATGTGTCATTATTTGGGAACTTAAGAGTCCTATACATATTTTAGAAGCTATTATTTGGTCCGTACATAATTTGTATACTTATGAAACATTTTGTGGGTCCTTGATCATGTCAGCATTTTTAGTACTTGAGAACTCCCTTTCATGTACATAGTTAAGGTAAAGTAAGGGCCTTTACTATTGATCTACTATCGACTTATTAGCGTCAAGTATTTGTACAATTCTGATACGAGGCATCTATTTATACAAGATTTAAGTGATTTACTTATTGAGTGTTTACTCACTTGTTGTTTTTCCTTTTTTAAGCCTGTAAGTATAAGTCTCATTCCTCTTCGTTTTGGTTTGCTTGTACAGATGGAAGTGGTTTTTTTGGATATAGAGGAAATGAGAATTGATATCACGTGCCAAAAGCACACCGCTACGATGTGAGTGGATGAGGGCTTAGGATACCTAGTTCCGCATCAGTACAAGGCGTGGTTTGTTTGGATCAACAAGGAGATCTTTGGGCTAGTTCGTGGATTTCATGGACCATCTAGTGGCCCCAATGGATCCTCAGCGAGCCCCGTGGTGGCGAATCCTCTCGATAGTACTATGGACGACCTTGACTTCAATCCCGACTATGACGTCGAGCTCGAGTCATATAGAGCTGGCCTTTTGATGGAAACCATTTTTGGAAGTCGCTCTCATAGAGGAGCTAGGACTAACTCCTATCTCCTTTTGGATGTAATTGAAAACAACCCCAATTAAGTAGGCTTGTAAATAGAACTTCTAATCCTAATAATGCATAATATAAGTAGTGTGTTTGTATATGTGTTTTCCTTAATATCTATTTATTATTCATGTTGGGTGATATAGTTAAACGCTTCTACATGTGCTTAATCGAAAGATAAAAGTAACAGGACGATGACATCTCTTGGGATGTCACAAATTAATCCCGTGGATGTTGCATTCTAACGGCTTGGGGAGGTCCGAGGCGTGACAAAACAGCTCATAGAGTTGGGAGCTGTCAGATGCCAATCTTTAGGCACATTATCCCAATTAATTTTTCCATTCTTTTTTTCTTTTTTTTTTTTCATTCCTAATTATATTTTACAAATTCTATATTAAATGTAAAAAAAAAATCTACAAAAAATTTTCAAAAAACTAAGAATTTGTTTCGCTTTGATCTAATTATTAACAGCCAAGACTAAGGTTTATTTTTTTAGACATTGAAAACTAATAAATGACTTATGAACCATGATTAGAATGGGCATATTCTTATTTCTTTTTTGATGTAAATACAACATTAACTTTGAACGTTCTTTGTGTAATAAATTCTTCTTTGCATTGATTGATATTTCACCCCAGTCATTTTCAAATGCTCTATCTAAACTAAAATTTCATTTTGAGGCATTAGTCTTTGATTATAATCTAATCAAAGATTATTAGGTAGGGTATTCCTTTTTCCCTTTTATGAAGTTCAAAATCTTACTCTACTCGCTCTTTTGTTGAAATATGAAAACGACAATGAATTTTGTCTTTGCTAGGGAGAAAATAATTGATTCACATGATCAAGTAGTCCAACACCTCAATTTTGATAAATTTAACATGCAGATATAGTGATCGACAGGAGTCCATTAAACCTTTTAACATTTTCAATCTCTAAGGAAAAATCGTCTTGTAAAAAAATTTGTCATACTATTACAGCATGCACCATTTTAAATTGCTTAATTCCTAAAAGAATAAATGTTAAATGTAAGTATGCAGATTTTCTAACAACAAGAGTACTTTAACGAAATATATTGCAGCAATGCACGGACCCTCTTTGGTCGTTCATTAATTGGCTCTATTTTAGGGGACAAAAATGTGATTTAACACTTTTTTTCAATAGTGTGAAAATGAAAGTCAACGTTTTAACTCCAAATAGTCGTAGAAGTCTAAAATAAATCTAACACAAATTGGCAGCAAGGAGAACGTGGATATGAAGATTTCCTATCTTTAAACTAAATTTACTAATCCAATTCAAGCTTAAAGCTCATATTGAGTACATGTATTACGAAGTTTCTGCATCTAGTATTAAATAAAGTCACAATTTCTATATCTTGGACAATATAATAAGTGATACTTTGGAACCTTGGACGATTGAATAACATGACAATGATACTTTTTGACATTCGTGTCATAGACGCGGAACACGTTTCAATGACGCCAACGTCATATTAGTCAATCGTCCGAAAGTATCACTTCATCTACACTTTCTAAGACACTTCCTCATTCACTAAACAAGACCAATATAGATACTCTGCAATTAATGGGAGTTCATTGAGCTCACATTTCTACAGAAAATGACGGATCATACAATGACTCTTTACGTAATTTATTCATGTAATTATGCTCTAAGAACTCTGCTCAGAGCACAGATTAAGTAGTCAATTATATTCCCCATTAACATATGAATTTTTCTTCAAGTGATTTCTTCTTGATTCAATATAGGGATGGTGAGCAACCACAACAATAGCAACTACAGGACATATTTGACTTAATTGAAAGATTCCTTATTATTTTCGCCTCGTTAAAGTTGCTCCTCATTGCACATTTCAATTCCTAGAATATTAGGGCACCAAGCTCCACGATTTACCAGTTTTATATTACTTGCAAAGTCATCTATCTCATAGTACTAATTGAAGTTACCGGAATTGCAGGCTCAAATCAAATATATCAGCACTTGCACATCATTTTTTGAACTCTTAGCTCTAAGTCTCTTCTTTATACGGGCTTGTCTTTGGTCACATGGCCAGTTATCAATATGTGCTTGTTCGTGTTTGTTTGGTTTATCTGACTTGCTTGCACAAAGTTCTGACCTATTTCGGGAGATTGTTCACCGGTTTGATGGTATCATTTTCTGAATTTCAGTTTGATTTTTTAAGCTGATATGACTGTTTGTATATCACTGTTATTGCATGTTATTTGTAATAAATACTTCTGATACATGGGAAAAGAGAGTATTATCATGTACATGTTCTGTATTTGGTGAACCTTGCCTGGTTGCCACGTTGTGTAAACGAGCATTTTAATTTCATTTGATGCTTTTTACTTGGGCCAAATTGGTTTTCCTTAATCTGGAAAGTGTCTAAGAGTTTTCCATAGATAAATTCCTATGACACACGTGTAAGAGCAACAGTTTTTACGATATGGATCAAATTAGTGTAGCCAACAAGTTCATCCTTCAGCCAATGAAAGAAGGGAAAAAAAAAACCCTAGTTTATCCTTCGGATGGAACAAAGATTTATGTTTCTTAGACCACAAAAAGGGGAACAAAAAGGAATCCCTCTTTTTAACATTTGGCCACATCTTCGAGATATAATAGCGGCAGAGTACTCCGTGCTTTACTAATCCTGTTGAACGTATAATCTGCATTTTACTTGTGCATCTGCTAATGATGCACACATTAATAGCATTTGATTATTCTTTTTTTTTTTTTTTGATGATCCGGGGAAACACATTAAACCTAACCCACCACCCCCATGAAGCGGGTATTTGCATTTGATTATTTTTTCAATCCCAAAACATCATAGATTATACTCTACTTGGATAGATCAACCGGTAAATCTTTTTGTGACAACTAAAGAACTCCTCGTCCGCGCACCTCATCAGACATTGCTAGTAATTGCATTCCAGAGAATGTTCCTGTGGAATGTTATTACTTGGCTTGGCTCGTTGTGTCTTGAAGTTTTAACATACGCCTTCAACTCTAACCTATCCCCATTTCTCAGTGCAAATAAGCTGGTAGCAATGTGATTTTGCCCTCACTTGTTATCTATTTATGTATATGGACTTTGTTTTCCCTCTGAACGTATGAGAGCTGTTGCAGCCGGCATTGGTGGATCGACAGCGGCTACTGGTGGATCGAGAGTGATGGAGGAATGAAGATAAAAGAAAACCACTAAAAATTGATGATCCACGAGAGAATTTCCTGAGCTCCCCCGGTTATATCTTGTGCTTCTCTGGTGTTATTGTGACCGTGAGTGGTTGTGGTGATGAAATGGATTCCATTAGATGGGGAGAGAGAGAGAATCAACTCAGGTGTCAACAACCTGTACAGGGGTAGTCATTGTTCTCTTCATGCACTTTGACTTCAATCACAGGTGTCAATCAAAAATCTTTTGAAAAGTAGTGTTGTGGACCGAGAAGAATCATTGATGAATAACAACCCTACGACTCGATCGGTTGGCAGTGGCGGAGGTAGAGGCGGGAGGAAGTTGTCCAGTTGATCTAGTGATGAAATTCAACACTATGCGGAATGGATCTCCAAGTTTTTTCCTCTATATTATGTGCTTGTATGATATGCAAAAATATGGTCAAACGATAGTAGTATTTCATTGATATATTAAATTTGCAACTTCATATGTTTGCTCCATCTTCATGATTTTTTTTTATTTTATGGATCACTTTTTTTAGGTTGTGATTTTGATTTTGGAAGGTCAAATGGCAGGATTTGAAGCATCACTTAATCTATAAGTGGAAAATCCACTTTGATGACCTTAAAGTAAAGGATACATAGCAATTAAATGTGAAATGTTATATAAAACAATCATAGATGCACATGCACACCCGATCGTGGGATAATTACCAAATTATTTTCAAACATATTATACATATAATAGTTTAGTTATAAACTTCTCAATTTTACTAAATTAATCTTAAATCTTTTCGTCACGAGAGAATGGCCTTAGTGGAGGGAAAGGAGATCAGCTATACTAACTTCTGAAGTTCAGCGAGAAAAGGAGGGTCCTGGGAGAGTGAGACCGTAGAAAGGAAAACAGGAGATAGAGTATGAGAGTGACAAGATCGAGGAGGCCCATCAACACGACAGTAAGACAACGATCTTCTTATGGCCCAAATCCATTCTCGGCCTCTATCGATCCACCATGGGATTGCCCGCAAACCCGTCTTCAAGCATAAAAGGTTGAATTTCCCAGTAACTCCACACTTGCCATATTTGTAATTTATTGAATACTCCTCATCAGATGCGGAAAATATTTAAATGAAGCAAGATACTTAGTCATGGAGAATTAAGCTGCGGTGACTGATGATTTAGTCCTTGCATGTATGGATTCTAGATAGGCTAGGAAATTTAATGATAGATTCAGGTTTGACTCCAATTCTGATAAGAGGAAACTCCTTTCAATCAACCCTTCAATTAATAGATTACAAATATGTACATGATCATCGCTCACATGAAATTTGAATATTGTCAGAATTTTCTTCTAATAATAAATGAACGGAGGAAAACACAATTCTCAATTATATTAGTGCTAGCACAACTATTACATACAAATGAATTTTTGATAATTATTACCTAAATAGATTTATGAAAATGGAAAATATTAAGACGTGCTCCTAGAACATTAGTGAAATTATGATAATTGTACTTTGTCTATGAAAATTCAATTTTTACGTTTAAATCAGAGAATACTTTTATGTTAAGTCTTGTATTTTTTGTCGCTTGGGCAATTGAATCCCCCAATTTTTGGAGTATTTCAATTAACATAATTTATTTAGTCAAGTAATTTTTGTCACTAATAAATGCAAGGAATTAGATGTGGCATTGGCACGCTGATGTTACATTTTTCTTGCTAAAAAATGAAAATTACAGGAAATGTTTAAATATTCATTATTTCTCATTGACATATTTGAAAATTTTGATGAAAAGAAAAGTGGAAAAGAGTGATCGAAACAAAAAGGGTTGAGGTAAAACTGAAAATTAAGTGCTAAAAATTTAAGTACTGATTTATATGAGTTGTTTGGTGATAATTAAAAATTAAGAGTAGAATATTATCAATCTCTTACCAAACATAGAGAGAAAACCATTATTGGTAGGTTTTCCAATATATTTGGTAACATTCTAATTACTGTCAATTATTTTTCTATTGAACAATTTGGTAAACCTTCATTTCCTACTAGATTAAGTGGAATATCAACTTAATTATGTCAATTTAAGTCAATTCTATTTAAGATTATCAAAAAAAAATTAATCTCATTACATTCTGATTTTTAGGGTGTGCATGACAACACTTCTTGGCTAGGGAAGAGTTTTTTTTTTTTTTTCAAAAATAGTTCTTTTCTATTTTTATTCTAAGGAACAATTTCTTAGTAAAAGAACGTGTTTGGTAACTACATAAAATTTCTACTCTTGGAATAGAAAAATAATAGAAATGCGTTTGGTAACACAACAATTTTTTTTTTTTTTGTATTTATTCATTTTTTATTCTTGCTTACGGATTGTCAACCGCCAACTGCCGCCGCTTGTTGCTGGCCGGTGGCGGTGAGCAGCGGCGGCGGAGGCCGGCGGTGGTGAGCGGTGGCGGCGGCGGCGGTCGGCGGTGGCTCAGGTTTGAAGGTGGCCGCGGCAAGAGAGAAGAATAAAAGAAAAAAAAATTGACTTATTTCTAGAAATTGTTTCCGGGAACAAAAACAATTTTTTTTTTTGTTTCTCATTTCTGCTCCAAATTTATTCCTGGGCTAACTTTCTATTGCCCGGAATAGAAAACAATTTGGCTTTATCAAACTTGTTTTTGTTTTTTTTTTGTTCCGAAGAACAAAAGAACAGAAATTGGGAAAAACAAAAATGTTACTATGCGCGGTCTTAGTTTCCAAAAGCTAATTGGATTATCAAACAAGTTCAAAAATAAAGAAAGAGGGAGTGGGATAGGGTTGAGATGGATGATCACTGCTCACTAAAGAGAGTGGCAGCCCTTCACCAGAGAAGTACCTAGCCCTCCCTAAGAATGAACTGATGTGTGGTGAGATTACGTGAGATTGCTAAACATGTTTGATGGAATGAAAATGTTGATGTGTTTGAGGAAAAAATAATTTTGATACGGAAGAGCTCACCACCAATGCATTAAAAAAAAAAAAAACTCCTCAAAGGATAAAGAAGTCAAAGGTTCACCTCCAGCGAACGGGAAAGAATCAAAAGAATCACTCACTTGAGAGAAATTCTCATTTAATATCAACTCACAAATTTGCATCCACATAACTAAGAGTGCACCTCTTAATTATAGAGGGATTAGGACACTAAAATAGGACACGTCTTGTATATTTTCAATAATGAGAACTTCTTCAATTGACTAATTATTTGAAGTGAAACACATGAAGACTAAGTAATATTTTCTTTTAGGCTCCGTTTGTTTAACAAAAAATGATTGATTCGGCAAACATTTTCCCCAAAATAATTATTTATATTGCTTACAAAAATAAAATAAAATATTTTCATTATCTACAAAAATGGTTAGACTTAAATTATTGTTGATAATGAAAACACTTTTAATTAATTATTTCAATTGATATAAGTGATTATTTTTAAAAATATATATTTTTAAATCAATTATTTCTCGTGAAATAAACACGTCCTAGAAGAGAAAACCAAGTGAGATTTTCAAGAGCATGTCTTATCTGCCAAATGGACTGTACTTGCCGAAGGTTCGTTATGATCCGATTTGAAAGCAGTGCCCATGCTATACATGATCCCAATTAAAATGTGGCCAGTTTCCTTTTATTCTTCAGAAGCACCCTTCAAAATGAAATAAGATAACTTTGATTAGGGTTGGGGATTCATCCTGGTGCCAACGACCATTTGTTTTCTTTTTCTTTTTTTCCATTTCTAGTCATTTTCTATTTAGTATTGATAAGCATAGTACATATTCTAAGTTGAATATGAACTATTAGACTCGGAAGGTCTAATGTGAAGCCCACATGAATCCCACTAAATCGATCTAATATTAGCGCACTTTCAAAATAAATTTTCAGTCTATATGCATTTCATTTTCCAACTTAAGGTTACTTACGACTTTAGCGGCTGAAATTGGGTGATTGCTAATTCTTATTGTTGGTTTTCCATGAAAATATTTCAAATCAAACTACAACTAGATACGAAAAATTAGCTCATTTATAATTAAATAGAATACTATAATTTCTTGCTTCGAATTTCCTCCGGGTCATATAGCTCTTCAGATTATTATTAGGTTCACCGATAGTAATAATAAGTTGGCCATCTGCCAAAATAAATTATTTTTTTGGGAAAGGAGGGACACCAGTTTTCATTTGAGATGGAAAAAAAAAAACCGAAATTGAGTAACGTGACGGTTCTATCACATTTTCCGTCTCCGCTATTCAATTTCCCCTTGGAACCGGGTAACTTGATCATCCAGTGTGAAGAGGAAATAAATTTTTATATATGTTGAAAATCACAGCATGAACTTTCACTCAAACAAAGGAGAAGAAGAAGTAGCAGTAGTGGGGTTTCTCAAATAATAATAATAATAATAATAATAATAATAATAATAATAATAATAATAATAATAATAATAATAATAATAATAATAATAACTAATAATAACAATAATAATAATAATAAAAACTGGGATATCCACCTTTTTTTATATTACTAGAATTATAGGGGAAAAGCCAATGAGACATCTGTATTGGTGGGGACGTTAGGGTGGAAACGTTAAAGTCTAAAGATCAAAGCCTGGTTAAAGCCAAAAAAGAAGAAGAATAATAATATGAAGAAATTATCTAGTGCATGAAGAAATTTTGTTTTTAACATTTGTGCGAAATTTTAGTGAAGTCATTTTGACCAATATTTGCCGAAAATCGCTAATGCGGAGATGTACCATATAGGATGATTGACAATGACTTGCTGGAAATCACATTTGGGTGTCAATATGTCATCATCTAATTTAGGATGGTTAAATTTTGTAAGCATGTGTTAAAATTTTGTCCACGCTATATGGTAATCAAGTGCGAGATGTCAAACATGAAATTTCTTTTCTTATGATACATTAAAAAGGTTACATAACGTGTCATCATGGCCAGGTAGAGAATGTTGTTGAATCCATATATTTAAATTTATGAAATTGTACAAGTGTTTTATACATCTAATTGTATTTGAGTTAAAATGGTTCTAAACCGTACAATTTTTTTTGACAACATTTTGTTTGTGGTAACTAAAATGTAAAATGTTTGTAAAATAATTTTTGTATTTCACAATGCATGATATGGAGTTATAACCAAGTACACATATGATTCTTTTGTGTGATTTATGATATTTTACAAAGACTTAAGGCATTTTTGCCATAGACAAGTGCAAAATATTGTAAAATGTTATTTTTTATAGTTCACCATATCGTAATATTTTCCTAATACATAGACAGTATCAATTTTTTCAATAGTTTGTTATAGCTATATCAAAAAATGTCATAAAACAAAATCAAGGGGCTTTGTGTACAAAAAAAATGAAAATCTCATTCGATGAATTTCCAAAACCCCTTCAGTTGCCCATTCTTTGAAAAAGGCTTCTCCATCGTCATTGACCGGAAATGAGGCGCGTTTTCCTAGAAATAGTCAAAGAAAAACAAGGGAAAGAAGGTATCCAACTAAACAAAAAGGAAAAATGAAATGCTAAGAATACAAGTCAAGAGTGGGCCCCATTGGGTCTTGTTTGGTCAGCTGATGTAACGATACTATCGTCACTTCACGAGGGAGGGGTGACATGGTTGAAATATGTTTGTACGCAGATGCATGTAGAATGAGGAGGGATAATATCGTCACTTCGGGAGCGGTCGTAAGATCGCGTCGAATTCTACCGCTCTGGGCAGCGCTAGCCGTGAATAAAAGAAAAACCAAAAATGCCTCCTGTGAATACCCAAGTATTGCCTGAAGTGTGAACACTGCAAACTCAGAGCCCCTGACGCAGAGCTGAAACATCAAACTCTCTTTGTTGGAAAAGCTTGCATAGATTGACGTCTGACATCAACTCTACTTCAACCACGGCTCCGAGGTTAGTTTTGCATTAGAACAGACGTATTTTACGTTGATTAGATAGAACTCTTCACTTGTTTATACGTGCATATTTTGTTTGAATTATCAAGGGGTGATCGATTATGCGGTGAGTCGGTTTCCACCATAAAATTTGGAATCCATTATGTTCACTTGAGAACCGAACCGGACAAGTTGGATGGGAACCAGTTATATTTTCTTTTCATTGTTTCTTCTACTACATGCTCAGACTTTAGGTGACAATTAGCTGAGAAGGCAGCATGATAAATGAAACTGGTGGGTTGTTTTGCCTGGGTTATCCTATAAATCACTCACCTTTGGAATGTTCATTAGTCTTCTGACCATTTAGTTACTTGCTTTATTTGCTTGTTTGGCAAACGCCCATTCTGATCTTTCTCTGATATGATTATAGCACTCCTTCATTACTTCTTAGGCTATGTTCTGGGCTTGATTCTCTTGCGGCTGTCATGCTTTCACATAGACCATTCTTTGATTTGATATTGGGAAGCTAAACTAACAGAGACGATTTTCGCTGAGTAAAAAGCAGGGTGCCATGTTGAAAAATTAGAGGAATACTCAAGAAGAACCCAAAAAAAAAAAAGTAACAATAATAAGCGGTGAAAATGAAAGCCGTCTCAATCAAGATCGAGAGAAAGGTGCCCACGGAAACAAAGAGAGAGAAGATCGAAATGCAATGTACCAGCTTAGGATGTATTTTAGAACAAGAAAAAAAAAGTTAAGTAACCTGGGTTGACCCGTTGGTTCGGTTTGATTTCTCACGTGGAACCGGAAATTTGACCAATTATTTTTTACTCCAAATTTATGGAATCGAGAATGGGACCGTTTCTTCCGGAAGCCACCCAAAACTAGTTGATTTTGTTTGATTCCCAGATTAGACCAGGACAAATGCACACTTTTATGAACCATTTCCTCCTTAGGATCAGGAGCAATCAATGCACTTGGCTTTCTATGTTAGTTGGAGCTTTTATTTGTGTGGCAAAATCCATCTATGTCAATCACGAGTCATTTATTATTTACTGCAATTGATCTGTTTAGACTAATTATGTGGACTTTCCATGTTGCTAATGCGGAGCTCTAGTTTGTAATTTGGATTAGCATATGAACGGTAATAATGCAAATTGGGAGAAATTGTCACCATCATATCGATTCATTGGTACAATTCATCGTACAGATTTATTTCTGGATAAGCAAGCTTCCATAAAGCGATTTAAGCATGCAAGTTGATAGCTCGTAAGACAAACTGGAATTATTTATTTGCCTCATGAACTAATGATTTCAAATTTCATTGTTCTTTATGGTAGATTGGGAGAGCAAGAAGATGCCATCGTTAAAAAATCAAAAGGTTTCTTGACGTCCTCACTTAAATGGTCATTTGCTCTTCTAGGAGCTAAGGAATTACTTTTGGACAAGCAAGTAACCCTCATCATGATAGTTGTAGCTCTCATCGTACTCTTCGGCATCCATTCGAGAAGAACACAAAGTGATGGTGGAAAGACATTCATCAATTTCATGTTTCTCATAGTAGGATGTCTTGTTATTGGAGTAGCAATTGACTTGATCATACTGAATTCTTACATCAAGTGGGTTATTTATGGGTTGCTCCTTCTTATGGTAGCAACAAATCCCAAGTATCAAGAAATTTACCAGTAGATGCAATGGATCTTCAAATCCATGTATCAAGAAATTTCTCTCGGACTCAAAAACTTATTCATTCAATCACATGGGATCATAAAAAAACCTTTAAAATTTGTTATCAAGAACCAAGAAGAACCATCAATGACTAATAATGCTGTGACTCGACCTGTTGGTAGCGACGGAAGCGGAACTGGGGAGGACATTGTCTAGTTGATCCCGCAGTGAAATTTGACACCCTTGATCTCTCTTTTCCCCTTTGTATTTCAAGATGTTTGTACGTTATGTGAAATGAACGCCTGAGCTTTTTTCTTTGTATTATTTGTTTGTACAATATGAAAAAGTGTGGTTAGACGATATGTTAAAATTTGCAACTTTTGCATAGTTGTCCAAGATTGACTGTGCAAATCTATTTCTTATCAATTTTGTGCCCTATGCTATTCACTTTTATTTTCGTCTTGCCTGTAGTATGAATCCACAATGCTCTTTCTGGCAAAAATTGTGATGAAAAACCCAATCATGTCATGCTTATTGTTGAGGATTATATAGCATCTCACATGACAAAGGAATCATAAGTTATGCTAGAGTTTTTTAATAATAAAAATGTAAAAAAGTCACAACGACCTAGGTTATCATAGGAGTCCTACATCCATTTTGAACTTTTTGTTTGAGTCATATTTTTTTAGTGCACCGAGGAAAATCTTTTAGAATTGTCAATTTGTTGTTGCAGCTCCACAAAGTTACGAGCATCTGGACTCTGTTTCTTGAAAGGATTTGCTCCTGCATTATCGTGAGCAAAATTCGAACGCAGGACTCTTTAGAAAAAGTCAAAAAGACCAAAGCTTGGGTTATGTTCACCTATGTTAGAGATCAATATTTTGTTGAAGGTAATTTGTAATCCTTGAAATAGAGAGAAACAATCGGAAAAGAAAAACGAAATCAACCAGCCTCATATCATGATCGAGAGATCATTTTAGGGTATCTAATAGAAAAAATGTTAATTTTGATGAAAGATGCAATTTAATAAGAATTTGTAGCTTGAGATTGAGACCCCGCACGTAAATAGCCAGTCTAAGGAAAAAAGGAAGCACCCCGGTAAACCGCGTACTTCCCGTGTGTCTTTTCTCTATCTTCTCTCCCTTGTCTTCTTCCTGGGTCTCTCTCTCGAACGATTCTCTCCTGACCATTCCCCTTTCCCTTTCGTATCACATTGGACTTCCACGACTTTTCTCGGTCAACGCCACAGGAGCAGGCGTTTGAAACTTGCACAGAAAACAGGTTTTTAATGAGTTGCCGACACTTGGAATATCAAAAACTGACACGGAAGGATATTTAAGTGTCAAAAGTTACAAAAGTGATATCTAAATGTCTTTTAAAAAAAAAAATGAGACACTTATATGCCAATTTCAGCAAAAAATGGTTGGAAATTTTACGTGACAATTATTTAATAATATAATTCTCCTACATGGCACACTAGAGAGTTGAGCCAATGACGAAAAATCAAAACGACGTCGTTTTATCTTTTTTAAATTTTAACATAAATATTAATTTAATTAAAATATTTATACTTATTTTTTTATAAAAAAAAAAAAAGAGAGAAAAAAGGAGGAGGAAGCATAAGGTGAGGGCTGAACCATTGCCACCGTTGCCTCCCCACCATCATCAGGAAGGGCCGACGACGGTGAGGAGGTAGCTGTGAGGGCTCAGCCCTTAGTTGCTTGCAATCTTCATCTTCTTCCCTTTTTTAATAAAGATGTAAAGAAATTTAGTTTAAAATTTAATCCACATCAATAAAAGACTTCATTTTTTCACTTATTTAACCACGTCAGTATTGAATGTCACTTTTTTAAAAGATTTTTTTCACGTTGATTAATTATTCAGCCGTGCTATTTTTAAAGGTTACATCTAAATTAAAATTTCATTTTGAGGCATTGGTCATTGAAAACTAATATATGACGGCTCACGAACAACAATAAGAATAGACACACTCTTATCACTAATAAAATACAACATTAACTTCGAACAATCTTTATGTGATAAATCAAATGCTATGTCTAAATTAAATTAAAAATTTTATTTTGAGGCATCAGTCATGGATTATAATCTAATGAAGCTTATTAGGGAGGGTAATGCTTTTCCCCTCTATGAAGTTCAAAGTCTCACTTTGCCCATTCTTTTATTGATATATGAAAACAACGAATTTATCTTTGCTAGGGAGAGAATAACCTACTCATATTATCATGTAGTCCAACACTGCAGTCTTGATAAATTTGACATTCTTATCATATGATTGATAAAAGTCCATCAAACCCTTTAAAATCTTCAATCTCTTATAAAAGAAAAATCATCGTAGTATTCCAGCAGGCACCATTCTTATTTGCTTTATTCGTAAAAACATTAAATGTTAAATGCAAGTACGCAGATTTTATGGCAATCATAATACCATGACTACTTATATCATGCCAACGCGTTAACCCTCCTTTGTAGGTCGTTAATTGGTCGTATTTCTTGGTGCTGAACTCGCCTTTGCAGGTTTCAACCATACATTAATGTGAGTAAACAATTTTTTTTTTTTTTTGCTTACCTTGATAAGTGAAAGTTGGTGTTTTAGCCTCGGAAATTCGTACAAATTATAAACAAATCTAACACAAGCCACGCCAAGAAACCAGAAGGAGTTCCTTTCCATTACAATGGAGATCCCCAGAAAGGAGAAAATGGATATGAACAAGACTTCCTATCTTTTAACTGATTTACTTTCCAATTCAAGTTAAAGTTCATTTTGATTTATTGATTGACAAAGGGGGTGGGGTGAAAGGAACAATTAGGTAGTGATTAGCACTCTAATGGACAATAGGGCATTTCCAACATTCTTCACGATGCTTTTATTCCTTAAGGAAAAATTGGTTTTTGTACATTATCTCACTAATCGGGTCCGTAACCTTTTTTTTTTTCCCTCCTAAGCAATTAGGTCCTTAAAGTATCTGTGTTTTTCAAGTGGATCATTCTTTTAAAAAAGAAATGGAAATGTTGATGTGGACTGACACACTAATGCCACATCAGCATGAGCTGGACAACCGGTACATCCACACCTTATCAATTATATGATATGTGACCTTCTTCCTTTGGTTAAAAATGCAAATGGACACCACAATATTAATTCAAAAAGGGAAAATTCTAAATAAAGGCCTGAAGTGCCTTTATTTTCTCAAATAAGGGCATAAAAGTGACATTATTTCAATTAAGTGCCTGAAATGTTATTATTTTTTTCAATAAGATCTAAAGTGAACCTTATTTCAAATAAGGGTTTGAAGTGCATATATCAGTTTCAAAGAAAGGCATGAACTCACCAAATGTGAAGGGTAGTTTCATCTTATTAATTTTTTAATTTTTCTTTTTTCTTTTCAAAAAAACTACAAAAAAAAAAAAAAAACAAACACATGCGATGGTCGCCGCCCTCTCATCGGTGGGGCAGTAGTGAAGGTCGATAGGGTCATCGGTGTTTGGGCGAAGGCTAGCAACCTTAGCCAACCAAAGGCGAGGGCCAACAAGCCCTCGCTAGAGGCGAGAGACGGCTCGCCTGATCTGGCGAGGGCAAGTGTCACCCTCACTTGGGTAGGCAAAGGTCACCCTCCTTGGTGTCGAGTGCAAGCGTCCTCACCGAAGGTAGCACTTGGGAGAGAGCCACTGATCTTGGCCGACCAGAGGCAAGCCCTCGCCAGAGGCAAGAGAGGGCTTACTTGGGCTGATGATGGCGAAGGTTGCCCTCACCAAACATAGAGAAAAAAAAAAAAAAGAGTGATTGAAACAAAAAGGGTTGAGGTAAAACTAGAAATTAAGTGCTAAAAATTTAAGTACTGATTTATATGAGTTGTTTGATCATAATTAAAAATTAAGAGTAGAATATTATCAATCTCTTACCAAACATAGAGAAAAACCCATTATTGATAGGTTTTCCAATATATTTGGTAATATTTTAATTACTCTCAATTATTTTTCTATTGAACAATTTGGTAAACCTTCATTTCCTTACTAGATTAAGTGGAATATCGACTTAATTATGTTATTTAAGTCAATTCTATTTAAGATTATCAAACAAGTTCAAAAATAGAGAAAGAGGGAGAGGGATAGGGTTGAGATGGACGATGGCTGCTCACTAAAGAGAGCGGCAGCCCTTTGCTAGAGAAGTACCTAGCCCTCCCTAAAAATGAACTGATGTGTGGGGAGACTACATGAGATTGCTAAATGTGTTTGACAGAATGAAAATGTTGATGTGTTTGAGGAAAAAAAGAACTTTGATATGGAAGAGTTCACCACCAAGGCATTAAAAAAAAAAAAAAAGAAAAAAGTACTCCTCCAAGGATAAAGAAGTCAAAGGTTCACTTCTAGCGAATTGGAAAGAATCACAAGAATCACTCACTTAAGAGAAATTATCATGTGTTATCAACTCACAAATTTGCATCCACATAACAGTGCACCTCTTAATTATAGAGGGATTAGGACACTAACATCGGACACGTCTTGTATATTTTCAGTAATGAGAACTTCTTCCATTGACTAATTATTTGAAGTGAAGCACAAGGAGACTAAGTAATATTTTCTTTTAGGTTCCGTTTGTTTAACAGAAAATGATTGTTTCGGCAAACATTTTCCCAAAAATAATTGTTATATTGCTTATATAAATAAAATAATATATTTTCATTACCCACAAAAATGGTTAGATTTAAATTATTGCCAATAATGAAAACACTTTTAATTAATTAATTATTTCAATTGATATAAGTGATTATTTCTAGGAAAATATTTTTAAAATTATTTATTTTTCATGAAATAAAGACGCCCTAGAAGAGAAAACCAAGTGAGATTTTCAGGGCATGTCTTCTCTGCCAAATAGACTATACTTGCCGAAGGTTCGATATGATCCGATTTTAAAGCAGTGCCCATGACATATATAATCCCAATTAAAATGTGGCCAGTTTCCATTTATTCTTCAAAAGCACCCTCGATGAAATAAGATAACTTTGATTAGGGTTGGGGATTCATTTGGTGCCAACAAACAATATATATATTCCTTTTATAGTCATTTTCTATTATTAAGTATTGATAAGCCTGGTACATATGATAACTTAAATATGAACTATTAAATCTGGATGGTTTAATGTGAGGTCCTCATGGATCCCACTGAATCGATCCAATGTTAATGCAATTTCAGAATAATATTTCATTCTCTATGCCTTTTCTTTTCGAACTTAAGATTACTTATGTACTTTAGAGGCTGAAATTGAGTGATTGCTAATTCTTATTGTTGCTTTGCCATGAAAATATTTCGAATCAAACTACAACTAGAAACGAAAAATTAGTTCATTTAAAGGAAAATAGAATACTAGACTTTTTGTTTCGAATTTCCTCTAGGTCAATATAACTCTTTGGATTACCTTTAGGTCCACCGATAGTATAATAATAAGTTGGCTATTTGCCAAATAATTTTTAAATTTTTTTTTTTTTTTGGGATAAGGAGGGAGACCGGTTCCGTTTCAAATCGGAGAAAAAAATACAAAATTGAGTAATGTGACGGGTTCTATCACTTTTGCCATCTCCACCCTTCAATTTTCCCTTGGAACTGGATAAGTTGATTATCCGGTATCAAGAGGAAGTAAATTTTTATATGAGCTGAAAATCGCAGCATGAACTTTCTCTCAAAAAAAGAAAAAAGTTAGGTGTCTAAAAGAAAAGAAACAGAAGGGGGAAGGGGGGGAGAGAGAGAGGATATCCATCATTTTCATTTTACTAGCACAATAGGGGGAAGCCTATGAGGCATCCGTTCCAATAATTAGGCGGTCGGGATGGAGACATTAAAGTCCAAGGTTCAAACCCTAAACTTAAAAAGAAGATGAATAATAGGACGAAACTGTCCAATTAGTTCTAAACATATTGCATGTATGCTAATTCAATCCTAAATTTTTCAAATTTATCAATTTTGTTGTTAACATTTGTGTGAAATTTCAGATAACCCTTCCGTCAATATTTGCTGAAAATCTCTAATGTGGTGATGTACCATACAAGACAATTGGGGATGACTTGCTGGAAATCATATTGGAGTGTTGATAACTCATCATCTAATTTAGGATGGCTAATTGTGTAAGCACGTGTTAGAATTTTGTCCGCACTATATGGTAATCAAGTGCAACATGTCAAGTAAGTTTCCTTTTTGGTGAGACACTACAAAGGTTATATAACATTTCATCGTGGCTAAGCAAAACGTTGTTGAATCCAAATATTTAAATTTATGAAATTGTACAAGTATTTTCTACATCACACAATTTTTTGAACAACATTTTGCCTATGGTGTATTATCCTTGCATAATATAGAATTGTGCTTCTTTAGGAGGATGGAATAATGAACTCCAATAGATGATCAGGGTTACCAAATGCAAAGACTTGATGGCAAGGCTTCTCAAAGTATTTTTCTTAGCAACTATATATTGCATTTGGATGGAACATACCTATAAATGTTTCAAAAACAAGTCAACGGATGTCCCCATTGTCTTGATCTAACCCTTCTTATGGGGAGTGACTATTAGGTTTAGGGATATTGAACTTCAAGCCAACGACCTTCCATTGACTTGGGCTCTCCCAAGCTCATATTTCACGCAATATCAAATGTTCAAATTTTTAATCACTTTAAGCCTATGCAAATTTTGACTAAGGAGTCGTCACTAACCTTTTTGGATTGACTAGAAATCTAGTAAGATACAAGAGGATATGTTACTATTTACACAACTAAAGATTTTTTATCCGAGAACTTGATTAGGTCAACCCTAAAACTAATGCTCTTTCGGTATCTAACCTAATCATGTGCTGACTAACACCATAGCAACCTATTGAAGAATTCTAGATTTTGTCCTAACCATTCTAAAATGAAGAAAATAACATCTAAGATATTGAGAAGCACAATCAAGTATAATCACAAAGGAAGTACACAAACATCCTCAAATTGCCCCTAAAAAAAAAAAAAAAAAAAGAGACAATCCTAAACAAAGAACCCTATTGTAAAGCCCTAAACGCTTGTCCAAATTTTGGGCTTTAACATTTTTAAAGGGTTTTCCAATTTTTCTAAAATTTTCTTATCTATTTTTTTAAATTTTTTTTTAGAAATTTTTAATGAAATTTCTAAGTTTTTATTATTTTTAATGATTTTCAGTATTTTCTGAAATTTTTATTATTTCCTAAAGCTTTTAAAATTTTTTATCATTTTCTGAATTTTTAAATTTTTTTATTTTCGAATTAATTAATTTTAATTTTTTAATTGATTTATTTTAGTTTTTTAAAATATTCATTTATTTGTAGTTAATAAAAAAGGATTCGGACTGCATCAAGAGACCCAACTCAACTAAACGACCCGAACCCTATTGGATTGGGTTGGCTTAAAAACATTATTCCTAAAAGTCCGCTCATAATTAATTAAAAAGGCCTACCAATATTTCAAAAAAAAAAAAAAGTGTCATAACTTCTAGCCCACCGTAATTTTCTCATTCTCAGCTCAATATATCCCAAACCACAAAACAGGCAAGCCTGAGACCCACCTTTTTTACGGACGACCGCCCCACAATTAAAAGCCTGAAACCCTTTTCAATTTTCTATCTTTCTATTTTGGCCTTTTTACTTCTTTTTTTCTTTTCGTTCTTATCACTTTTTTTTTTTTTTTTTCTTTTTCTATTTCTTCATCCCTTCCCCAGGATCGTCTCTTTCCCGAACATTTTCTTTCTTCCTCGCGGCGACCCATACATCCTTTTTTATCGAGACCATTTCCATCGCGGACGAGATCATCACCCAAGCTTAAACCAGTATCGAACCGTTTGCCGTCGGCCGTTTATCTCGACTCCACCGATCACCATCGGCCACTTTAAGCCGGCGTTTTTTGTCGCCGGAGCGCTAGCGGCGATGGATTTTCGTACTTAAACAGTGAGATATATGCAATGTAATCATACAGAAAATGAAGATATAGCGACAAACTAACATCATTAGGATGAAACAGACTCGCAACAAAGATCCTAAGCTTCGATTTCTAGAGTAAAAGTTCAATGCTCCATTTAGACATATTGTCAAGTACCGTATCCGACTCGCAGCCGGAATGATCCCTCATTCACTCGATGAGATGGAGTCGCAGGAAGTAATACTAGTGAAGCTCGAAACTACTTCCGAAAACCACCGGGCTTCTCTTATCCCAACGGCAAGCCGTTGTATCCTGGTCTTCCCTAACTAGCCACGACCAAGATCGATGGCCGACGACGCCGCTCAACCGTGGCTCCGAGGTTCTGTGTGAAACGGAGACAAGCACTCCTGGAACAGCGATGGTATCTTCGTTCGATCATCAAGGCGCGAGCTCGGAACGGTAGTGGAAACGGCCAAGTTTCGGAAGAGAGACCTCGGATGATGGGGCGGAGGCAAGATCGAGAGGACTGTCGGGAGAGAGGAAATGAACGGAGAAGGTCAGACCATCTTTTTGTGCGGAGAGCCCAGACGAACGGAGAAGATCAGACCCTCTTTTGTGTGTCGAGAGCTCCCCACAAAGAAAACCCAAACTTTTTCCAGCCAACCTTCTCCGAGAACGTCAAGGATCTCCCCCCACTTCCCTTCCTCCTCCTTCTATGCCATATGGTTTTCTCCCGAGAAAGGATCCCCCAAAGGAGAAGAACCAGACCCCTTTCTTGCCCAAGCTCTCTTCCCCTTTTTTCTGGTTTTTGCGAAGCCTGCTCCATCCCCTTTTGCTCCCCGCCTGCGTTCCTCGCCTCAGCAACGCGTCCCTATTCGCCACGCCAGCTCATGCATGCTAGAAGGCTTCCCACCCTTTTCTCACGTCACTCTTGTGGCGTTTTTGCTTCACGGGCGCTGGCTTGTGCAAACTAAGGGGAATAAGTGGCCTTGGGCTGGGCCACCTTTTAGGTTCTGGTGGGCCAAGAAAGGAAGGAAAATGGGCCGAAGAAAAGAATGAAAATGGGAAGCTGGGTCGAAGGGTGCGCCGAAAATAACCAAGTGGGCTAGACAAGCCGGCCCGCTCGATTTCCCCTTTTATTTTTGTTTTCTTTCTTTCTTTTCTTATGTTTTATATTTTTTTACCCACAAGATTTCATTTCATTTTTTTGGTTTTCTTTTTTCATGTTTTATATTATTTTTTTTGCTTTTTATCTTTTACTTTTTTTTTTTGCAAAATAAATGGATGTTTAAAATGTTAACAAAAATTCGGGCGTCAATACCCATTATTCTTGCTAAAATTTGTAAACTTATAAGAGGGCGAGCTTTGTATTACAAAAATTTTAGACCTTCCCAGACAAATGTAATATTGACTATTTTATGGAGACTTCCTCGTTCCATTTTTTCATGTTTTTAGTTATTTTTGCATTGCTAAGAAATGCCTCTAAGCTCATGAGAAGTGCTAAAAAAGTCATAAACCTTTTTTTTTTTGTGCCAATTCAGTCATTTCCAATCAATTTTGGCTGGATTTTGTTAACTAGGCGCCGGCCGACTGATGTGGCCTAATCGATTCTAACGTAAATTGCTTTTAATAATATTTTAATATTTTTGAATTATTTTATTTTCTTTTTTTTTCTCTTTTTTTTTTCCTTCTCCTCCTCCTTCCTCCAATTGGTCACCGGTTGGCTCGACCTAGCCGAGCACCCCGCCAATGGCCGCGAGGGTGGCCTAGCGCTTGACAGTAAGGCCAGTTCGAGGCCACCCATGCCACGAGGGCGGCCTCGCACCGGGCTAGCGAGGTGGCTAGCAAGGTCGACCTCAACCTCGGTGGCCATAACCTCTGCCCAATCGCTGAGGTTCCGACGATTGGTTGGAGTAAGGGGGAGGAGAAGAAAAAAAAAAGAAAAAAGATAAAGAAAGAGAAATTCAAAAAATTCAAAAATATTAAAATATTATTAAAAATCATCCACGTTAACACCGATTAGATCACATCAACCAACCGGTGTCCAATTAGCAAAATCCAGCCAAAATTGGATGAAAAAGACTTCATCATCACCAAGTAAAAATGTTTAGTACTAAATTGGCACAAAAAAAAATTTATGACTAAATTGATAAAAAAAAAAAAGTTTATAACTAAATTGACACAAATGACAAAGGTTTATGACTTTTTTTTAACAATTCTTTCCTATACGTCATTTTATAAATAATACAAAAAGAAAGAAAGCATTTGTCATGGATGCATGCCTGCACTTAGCTTAGAGATTAAACAAAGCTTCCCCAAGAACAACGAAAGGATCATTAGGATGCTGCAGTTTTTTTTTTTTTCTCTCCTTTTGGCTACTTTTGGAATCCTGTCATCTTTAGAGAACCATCCAAGAAGAAATTGGACAAAACAGAAGGCCAAAAAGAAATAGGGGGCCCACGTGAGGCCAATCACAAAGTGTATATATGGGTCCCCAAACCCGAACGTCAAAATCACCAACTGCATTTGGCTGTCTTGCATCCAGACACAGCAGAACATAAGCAGTATTTTGCTGTTTTTTTGTTGGTTTTACCTCTAAGACTCTGCAATTTCCATCAGGGTTAGCTCCACTATCTTGTTATTAGTCTTGTGCCATATTGTTTCAACTTTGAATTTTGGAGTCATTTCTAGGGCTTAGAAATATATTGCAAACAACTCATCACATACTAGCTTCAGCATAAATGTTAGGAAACAACTGTTGTGGGTTTGGAAATAAACAGTAGTTACCCATATAGAATAGAAGACGAGCATCAGGATGATCAACAATATGACCTTATTTAGAAAATAAAGAGACTAGTCTGCAAGAAAATGTAGTTTTAGCATGTTTTCTCATTGGCAACATACATATTGAAAGATATATATAAAATAATTTTTGTATTTCACAATGTCATGATATTTAGTTTTGACTGAGTGCAAATATGTTTTTTTATGAGATTTGTGATATTTTACAAAGACTTATGGCATTTTTGCCATAGACAAGTGCAGAACATTGTAAAATTCTATTTTTTATAATTCCTGATATCGTAACATTTTCCTAATAAATAGACAGTATTAGTTTTTTTTTTTTAATTCTATGAGGTCACAATGGTTTGGTATAACTATATTGAAAAATGTCATAAAACAAAATTAGAGGATTTTGTGTACCATAAAAATCTCATTTGATGAATTTCCAAAAACCTGTTCAGTTGCCCACTCTTTGAAAAAGGCTTTCTGGGGTCATAATTCGACCGTCATTGACCGGAAATAAGACACGGTTTCTTACAAAGTTTAAACGAAAAAGAAGAGAAGCAAAGATCCAACCAAACAGAAAGGAAAAATAAAATGGTAATATAAATCCAACACTGCAAAAAGTCGCTCCTGAAGTCAAAGAAAAAAGAAAGTCACGATATTGTCCCTCCTCATTCTATATGCATGTTCCTAGTATTGCCTAGGGATGAACATGTCGGACTGCCTAAATCAGGAATTACCTAGATTGGATCGAATTGGCTGATTTAGTCCGGTTCCTAAAGAGATCGGTTTGGTTCCCGATTCCATAAAAATGGAATAGGTGATTGTCAATCTAGTTCCCAATTCCAAGGGGAACCAAGCTAGATTGACTCTTTTTTTTTTTAAATTGCATTTTAATTTCTTTAAAATAGCAATAAAAACTAAAATAGTAACAATTAACGTATTTTCCTTAATCTTTTAATTTTTGTTTGCTAATGGATCGGCTCCATGGGATCGGATGGGACCGGTCAATTCAGTGCGGCTCTTGATCCTAAGACTATCTGATCCGATCCTTGGTCTAAAAAATTGGGAATTAGTCTTTTAGCAACTAGAAAGATTGTTCTTCCACCCTTCCGATGGTTATCCCCAGGTGAGAAAGTCCAGAGAATAAAAAAAATGGGGGAAAAAATTATCTTCAGTATTAAGTGAGAAGCAGATTCATCTTGGAAATGTGATCGGTGCAATACGTGTTTAACTGGCTGAAAAGAAAACTATGCTTTTTTTGGGGGGGTTGATGAAATCTATGCCTTGAAAAGCTGTACAGATATATAGATCAGAGAATAGATATGGCTTGCATTGAAAAAACTCATTTGCTGTCGCATTCGTAGTCTGAAATATTTCAGATTCGGAAAACAATAAAATACCAAAAGTTTGCTTTTCCTGCTGAGAAAAAAATTGGATAAAAAATGAATGCATCAAAGACATATCACAAAAATGAAAGAAATCAAACCTATATATCATGTGCTTTTAGAATACATTAAATTTTCGTTTATTTCAAAGAAAATGAATGATTTGAAAAATGTTTTTCTTGAAATTTTGTATATATTGCTTGAAATAATTAATTAATGAAAAAAATTTACCGATAATAATTTATATCTAAATATTTTTGTAAATGAAGAAAATATTTTTTGATAATGAAATTTTTTTTTCCATTTTCTAATTATTTCAAGAAAAACATATGGAGTTTAAGTAATATGTTCTTTTAGGCTCCATTTGCTTCGTAGAATAGAATGATTTGGAAAATATTTTCCTAAAAAAAAAATTGTTTATATTGTTTACAAAATGAAAATAATAATATTTTCATCATCCACAAAAGTGTCTAAACATAAATTATTACTACTAATGAAAATATTTTTTATTAATTAATTATTTCAATTAATATAAGTGATTATTTTTAAGAAAGTGTTTTTCAAATCGTTTATTTTTCATGAAAAAAACGTGCCCTAAAGAAGAAAACCAAGTGACATTTTCATATTGAAGGTTTGATGATCCAATATGAAAACGGTGTCCATGACATACATAATCCCAATTAGAATTTGGCCACTTTCCTTTTATTCTTCAAAAGCACCCCTCAAGATGAAATAAGATACTTTGATTGGGGTTGGGGATTCATCTTGGTGCCAACAACCATTCTTTTTTTTTTTTTCCATTTCTAGTCATTTTCTATTAAGTATTGATAAGCTCAGTACATATGCTAAGTTAAATCTGAACTATTAGACTTGGAAGGTCTAATGTAAGGCCCACATGTATCCCACTAAATCGATCTAATATTAGCACACTTTCAAAATAAATTTTCACTCTATATGCATTTCCTTTTTTAACTTAAGGTTACTTACGTACTTTAGCGGATGAAACTGGGTGATTGCTAATTCTTATTATTGGTTTTCCATGAAAATATTTCAAATCAAACTACAACTAGATACGAAAAATTAGCTCATTTATAATTAAATAGAATACTAGAATTTATTGTTTCGAATTTCCTCCGGGTCATATACCTCTTCAGATTATTATTAGGTTCACCGATAGTAATAATAAGTTGGCCATCTGCCAAATAAATTAGTTTTTCTTTGGGAAAGGAGGGACATCAGTTTTCATTTGAGATGGAAAAAAAAAAAAAAGAACGAAATTGAGTAACGTGACGGTTCTGTCACATTTTCCGTCTCCGCCATTCAATTTCCCCTTGGAACCGGGTAACTTGATCATCCAGTATGAAAAGGAAATAAATTTTTATATATGTTGAAAATCACAGCATGAACTTTCACTCAAACAAAGGAGAAGAAGAAGAAGTAGCAGTAGTGGGGTTTCTCAAAAAAAAAAAAAAAAAAAAGGGATATCCCCCATTTTTATATTAATAGAATTATAGGGGAAAAGCCAATAAGACATCTGTATTTGTGGGGAGGTTAGGGTGGAAACGTTAAAGTCTAACGATCAAAGCCTGGTTAAAGCCAAAATAATAATAATAATAATAATAATAATAATAATAATAATATGAAATAATAATAATAATAATAATAATAATAATAATATGAAATTATCCAATTGATTCTAAACCCATTACACCTATATTAATTCAGTTATAAACTTTTCAAATTTGCCAATTTTGTTTTTGACATTTGTGTGAAATTTTAGTGTAGTCATTATGATCAATATTTGCTTAAAATCGCTAATGTGGGGATGTACCATATAGGATGATAGGCAATGACTTGCTGGAAATCACATTTGAGTGTTGATATGTCATCATCTAATTTAGGATGGTTTATTATCTTAGCACATGACAAAATTTTGTCCACGCTATATGGTAACCAAGTGCGAGACGTCAAACATGAAATTTCTTTTCTTGTGATGCATTAAAAAGGTTACATAATGTGTCATCGTGGCCAGGTAGAGAATGTTGTTGAATCCATATATTTAAATTTATGAAATTGTACAAGTGTTTTCTATATCTAATTGTATTTGAGTTAAAGTGGTCCTAAATCGTACAACTTTTTTTGCCAACATTTTGTTTGTTGTAATCAAACAATAAAATCCTCGTCAAAAAAAAAAAAAAAAAATCTAAACAGTAAAATGTTTGTAAAATAATTTTTGTATTTCACAATGTCACGATATGGAGTTATAACCAAGTACAAATATGATTCTTTTGTGTGATTTATGATGTTTTACAAAGACTTAAGGCATTTTTTCCATAGACAAGTGCAAAATATAGTAAAATGTTATTTTGTATAGTTCATATCGTAACATTTTCCTAATACATAGACAGTATCAATTTTTTCAATAGTTTGTTATAGGTATATTAAAAAATGTCATAAAACGAAATTAAAGGACTCTGTGTACAAAAAAATAAATCTCATTCGATGAATTTCCAAAACCCCTTTAGTTGCCCGTTCTTTGAAAAAGGCTTCTCCATCGTCATTGACCGGAAATGAGGCACGTTTTCCTAGAAATAGTCAAAGAAAAAACAAGGGAAAGAAGAATCCAACTAAACAAAAAGGGAAAATGAAATGGTAAGAATATAAGTCAAGAATGGGCCCCATTGGATCTTGTTTGGTCTGCTGATGGAACAGGAGGGATACTATCGTCACTTCATGGAGGAGGGGTGACATGGTTGAGGCATGTCTGTAGGAAGATGCATAAAGAATGAGGAGGGATAATATCGTCACTTCGGGAGCGGTCGTGAGATCGAGTCGAATTCTACCGCATTGGGCAGCGCTAGCCGTGAATAAAAGAAAAACCGAAAATGCCTTCTGTTAAAACCCAAGTATCGCCTGAAGTGTGAACACTGCAAATTCAGAACCCCTGGCGCAGAGCTGAAAGAAACATCAACTCTCTTTGTCGGAAAAGCTTGCATAGATTGATGTCTGACATCAACTTTACTTCAAGTGCGGCTCCGAGGTTAGTTTTGCATTAGAACGGACGTATTTTACGTTGATTAGATACAATTCTTCACTTGTTTATATATGCATATCTTGTTTGAATTATAAAGGATCGATCAATTCTACGGTGAGTCGATTTCCATCGTAAAATTAGAAATCCATTATGTTCATTTGAGAATTGGACTGGACAAGTTGAATGAGAACCAATTATATTTTCTTTCCCTTGCTTCTTCTACTACGTGCTCAGATTTTAAGAGACAATTAGCTAAGGAGGCAGCATGATAAATGAAACTGGTGGGTTGTTTTGCCTGGTTTATCCTGTAAATCACTAACCTTTAGAATGTTCGTTAGTCTAATTCCATATGTTGTGGATCACTTGCTTTATTTGCTTGTTTGGCAAATTCCCGTTCTGATCTTTCTCTGATATCATTATGGCACTCCTTCATTACTTCTGAGGCTATGTTCTGGGCTTGATTCTCGTGCGGCAGTCATGCTTTCACATAGACCATTGTTTGGTTTGATATTGGGAAGCTAAACTAACAGAGACGATTTTCATTGAGTCAAGAAGCAGAGTGCCACGTTAAAAAAATAGAAGTACTCGAGAAGAACTCAAAAAAGTACTAATAATAATAAAAGGTGAAAATTAAAGCAGTCTCAATCAAGATCGAAAGAGAGGTGCCCACCGAAACAGAGAAAGAGGGAGAGAGAAAAAAAAAACTGAACATTAAAATGCAATGTACTAGCTTAGGATTTATTTTAGAACAAGAAAATAAAAATTTCTCACGTGAAAACCGGAAACTTGACTGATTATTTTTTGCTCCAAATTTATGGAGCCTAGAACGGGACCGGTTCTTCCAGGAGCCACCCAAAACTAGCTGATTTGGTCCAATTCCCAGGTTGGACCGGGACAAATGCGCACTTTTATGAACTATTTCCTCCTTAGGATTAGGAGCAATCGGTGCACTTGGCTTTCTATGTTAGTTGGAGCTTTTATTTGTGCGGCAAAATCCATACATATCAATCACGAGTCATTTATTATTTACTGCAATTGATCTGTTTAGAGTAATTATGTGGACTTTGCATGCCGCTAATGCTAAGCTCTAATTCGTATTTTGGATTAGCAAATGAACGGTAATAGTGCAAATTGGGAGAAATCGCCCCCTTCATATATCGATTCATTGTTACAATTCATTGTACAGATTTATTTGCGGATAAGTAAGCTTCCATAAAGCGATTTAAGCATGCAGGTTGACAGCTCGTACTACAAGCTGGAATTATTTATTTGCCTCATGAACTAATGATTTCAAAATTTCATTGTTCTTTATGGTAGATTGGGAGAGCAAGAAGATGCCATCGTTAAAAAATCGAAAGGTTTCTTGACATCCTCACTTAAATGGTCATTTGCTCTTTTAGGAGTTAAGGACTTACTTTTGGACAAGCAAGTAACCTTCATCACAATAGCAGTAGCTCTCATCATGCTCTTCGGCATCCGTTCGAGAATAACACGAAGTGATGTTGGAAAGACATTCATCAATTTCATGTTTCTCATGCTAGGATGTCTTGTTGTTGGAGTAGCAATTGACTCGATCGTACTAAATTCTTACATCAAGTGGGTTATTTATGGTTTGTTCCTTATTATGGTAGCAACAAATCCCAAGTACCAACAAATTTACGAGGAGATGCAATGGATCTTCAAATCCATGTACCAAGAAATTTTTCCAAGACTCAAAAACTTGTTCATTCAATCACATGGGATCATCAAAAAACTTTTAGAAATTATCATTGCAAACCAAGAAGAACCATCAATGACTAATAATGCAGTGACTCGACCTGTTGGCAGTGACAGAAGCAGAATTGGGGAGGAAATTGTCTAGTTGATCTCGAAATGGAATTTGGCATCCTTTATCTCTCTTTTGCCCTTTGTATTTCAAGATGTTTGTACGTTATGTGAAATGATTGTATCAGCTTTTTCATTTGTATTACTTTTTTGTACGATATGAAAAAGTGTGCTTAGACCATATGTTAAAGTTGTTAAATTTGCAACTTTTGCGTATTTGTCCAAGATTGACTGTGCAAATCTATTTCTTATCAATTTTGTGCCCTATGCTATTCACTTTTATTTTCATCTTGCTTGTAGTATGAAATCACAAGGCCCTTTCCGGCCAAAAATTGTGATGAAAAACCCAATCATGTCATGTTTACTGTTTAGGATTCTATAGCATCTCATGTGACAAAGGAATCATAAGTCATGCTAGAGTTTTTTAATAATAAAAATGTAAAAAAGTCACAATGACCTTAGGTTATCATAGGAGTCCCACGTCCATTTCGAACTTTTTGTTTGAGTCATATTTTTTTAGTGCATCGAGGTAATCTTTTAGAATTGGCAATTCATTGTCACAGCTCCACAAAGTTATGAGCACTTTTGGACTCTCTTCCTTGAAAGGATTTGCGCCGGCACTATTGTGAGCAAATTCATACACGGTACTCTTTAGAAAAAGTTGAAAAGACCAAAGCCTCTGGCTATGTTCACCTGCGTTAGAGATCAATATTGTGTTGAAGGAAATCTGTAATCCCTGGAATAGGAAGAAACAATCGGAAAAAAAAAAAAAAAATCAGCCAGCCTCATATCATGACCCAAGAGATTATTTTAGGGTATCTAATAGAAAAATGTTAATTTTGAATTTTGATCAAAGATACAATTTAATAAGAATTTGTAGCTTGAGATTGAGATTCCGCGCGTGAATAGCCAGTCTAAGAAAGAATGGAAGATGAAAAGGGGGAGACCAAAGAGGAGAAAAAATGGAAGCACCCCGGAAACCGCGTGTACTTCCATGTGTCTTTTATCTCTCATCTCCCTTGTCTTCTTCTTCCTGGGTCTCTCTGTCTCTCTCTCGCGAACGATTTTCTCCTTTGCCTTCCCCTTCCCCTTCCCCTTTCCCGTTCCCTTCCCATCACACTGTCTTGTCTCTTGGACTTCCGCGACCTTTCTCGGTCAACGCCACGGGAGCGGGCGTTTGAAATTTGCACAGAAAACGGGTTTTTAACTAGTACCGCACATATGAAATATCAAAACTTAACACAGGATGACAAAGTGTCAAAAGTTACGATAATAATATTTAATTTTTATTTTTTTAAATGGAACACTTGGGTGAAAGTTATCGGAAATCTTATATGGTAATTTTTTAATAATATAACTCGTCTACGTGGCATACCGGAGAACTGAGTCAACGACGAAGAATCAAAACGACATCATTTTTTTTAATTTTTTAAAACATAAATATTAATTAAATTAAAATATTTATACTTATTTATAAAAAAAAAAAAAAAAGAGAGAAAAGGGAGGAGGAGGGGGAGGCAGAAGGTGAGGGTTTACCCTCGTTGCTGCCTCCCCATCATTGTCGGGAAAGGCTGGCGATGGTGAGGAGGCAATGGCAAGGGCTCAGCCCTCAGCTACCTATAATCTTCATCTTCTTCCCCTTTTTTAATAATTCTTCCCCTTTTTAATAAATATGTAAATAAATTTAGTTTTTTGAAATTTAATTTAATTAATATTTATATTAATTATCTAGCCACATCAATAAAATGATGTTATTTTTGCACTTGTTTAACCATGTTAGTATGCAAAACAATGCTGTTTTGCATTTATCTCATTGGAAAATCGCCAAGTTAACATCTTAATCGGATTTTCTTGCCGTTGGTACTTAACCAATTTATTTTGTTTTGATTTTAGCACTTAAGTGTCACTTTTATAACTTTTAGCACTAAAGTATCCTCCGTGCTGGATTTTGATATTCTAGATATACTTTTGTTGGTTTTTAATCTACCTTGCAATCTTTGTGCAAATAAATAAATAAATAAATAAATAAATAAATAAATAAAATCTATCTTGCAATCAGCCTGATTCCCGTCCAAATCCTTCCATTCATGTGATTATCTTTTCCAATTTCAACTGACAAAGTATCTTAAAATAAAATTGTCTCAACAACTTTCCGTTTTGAATATACGCGTAACTAATCTACTATTAAGGATGTGGCCACTGAACACAGCAATAATATGAAATCTATCAACAACTTTCCTTTAACCCTTTAGAACTTCTTTTTGCTTTTAAATCTATTTAAGAGCAATCGAAGGGAGGTGTTTTGGGAGTAAGCCACCCTCTAATTAGAAATACTACAACATGGACGTTCTTCTGAGCAATAATTATTGTCCGCTTAACCCTATCCTCCTCTTGAATCCGACCGATAGGTTTTAAAGGGGCTGGACAATCTGATGAGCGTCGATTCACGGCGGATGCTCATTTTATCGTGTGAGCCATGACAAATCCCACAGCTAACGATTAAGGTTAGGAAAAAAAATCTAAGGATAGAAATCAGAGTTGATATGTCCAGTTGGGCCAATACTCAAGTAATTTAAAGTTTTTAGTGAAATTAATTATCACTAGATTATGTCAATAAATTTAAACTTCCAACTTCATTTTGAAACCCACCTATGAAAATATTTAATTTTATTGACACTTCTCTAGAAATACTAAAGAGAAAACCGTTATGGCTCTTCACAAGCTTGCTATGCGTGACTTTGTGATTGAATGTCACTTGTTTGAAAGATTTTATCACATTGATTAATCATTCGGCCGTGCTATTTTTAAATGTTACATCTAAATTAAAATTTCATTTTGAGGCATTAGTCATTGAAAACTAATAAATGACGGCTCACGAACAACAATAACAATAGACATATCTCTTATCACTAACAAAATAAAACATTAACTTCGAACATGATAAATCAAATGCTATGTCTAAATTAAATTAATTTTTTATTTTCCAGGAGGGCCCTATGAGAATTTAGAAACCTGGTGCTTTGCTAGAGAAAGGGATCCGGAATCATTGATTATAATCTAATGAAGCTTATTAGGGACGGTATTGCTTTTCCCCTCTATGAAGTTCAAAGTCTCAGTTTGCTCATTCTTTTATTGATATATGAAAACAACAACGAATTTATCTTTGCTATGGAGAGAATAACTCATTCATATTATCATGTAGTCCAACACTGCAATCTTGACAAATTTGACATTCTTATCATATGATTGATAAAAGTCCGTCGAACCTTTTAAAATCTTCAATCTCTTACAAAAGAAAAATCATCGTAATATTACAGCAGCCACTATTCTAATTTGCTTTATTCGTAAAAACATTAATTGTTAAATGCAAGTACGCAGATTTTATAGCAATCATAATACTATGACTACTTATATCATGCCAACGCGTGGACCCTCCTTTGTAGTCCGTTCATTGGTTGTATTTTTTGGTGCTGAACTCGCCTTTGCAAGTTTCAACCATAGTTAATGTGGCTAAATATGCTTAGCTTGATAAATGAAAGTTGGTGTTTTAGCCCCCGAAATCCGTACAAATTATAAACAAATCTAACACCAGCCAGGCAAAGAAACCAAAAGGAGTTCCTTTCCATTACAATGGAGATCCCCAACAAGGAGAAAATGGATATGAACAAGACTTCCTATCTTTTAACTGATTTACTTTCCAATTCAAGCTTCAAGTTCATTTTGATGACAAGCCGTTGTTTAGTTTTATTTATTGATTGACACAGGGGGTGGGGTGAAAAGAACAATTAGGCAGTGATTAGCACTCTAATGGACAATAGGGCGTTTCCAACATTCTTCACGATGTTTGTATTCCTTCAAGAAAAATTGGTTTTTGTACATTATCTCACTAATCGGGTCCGTAACTTGTTTTTTTTTTTTTTTCCCAACCAATTAGGTCCTTAAAGTATCTGTGTTTTTCAAGTTGATCCTTCTTTTAAAAAGAAACGGAGATGTTGATGTGGAATGACACACCGATGCCACATCAGCACCAGCTGGACAACCATCCACACCTTAGCAATTATATCATATGTGACCTTTTGCCTTGGTTAAAGCACACCACAATATTAACCCAAAAAAGGAAAATCCCAAATAAGGGCCTAAAGTGCCCCTATTTTCTCAAATAAGGGCCTAAAATATATATTATTTCAAATAAGGGCCTGAAGTGTCCTTATTTTCTTCAATAAGAGTCTGAAGTGAATCTTGTTTCAAATAAGAGTATGGAGTGCATATATTACTTTTAAAAAAATGGCTTAAACTCACCAAATGTGAAGGGTAATTTTTTCTATTTAATTTTTAATTATATATATATAGCAAACACAAGTGGTGGTTGCTGCCCCCTTGCTGGTGGGCCAGTAGTGAAGGTCGGCAGGGTTGCCAACGCTTGGGGGAAGGCTGGCAACCTTAAATCAATAATAAATATATTATTTCTTAATTTTATCCATGTAGTCTTAAACCTTTTTGCCGTGAGAGAAAAGGGTTGTCGAAGAGGGAAAGGAGATCAGCTACTGTTACTTTTGACTTTCAGCGAAAACAGGAGGGTCCTACTAAGAATGGAAAATTTTCAGGAGAGAGGGTACGAGAGTGCGAATATGTGGACAAGAAGAAGTCATTACTAAAAATTGAAAGATTTCTTGACATCATTGCTTGGTCACTTGCTTTATTTGGAGTCAAGGATTTACTTATAAACATGCAAGTGAGCTTCGTCGCAATTTCCATAGCTCTCATAATGCTTTTCATCATTAGTTCACAAACAACACAAAGCAATTGTGGAACAACATTCATCAGTTTTGCATTTCTCATGGTAGGATGTCTCATTGTTAGAATAACACTCAACTCGATTGTACTGAATTCTTACATCAAGTGGGTTATCTATGGTATGTTCCTTGTTATGGTAGCTACAAATCCCAATTACCAACATTGTATGGTCAAGTCCATGTGTGGAGCAACTTATTTGAGACTCAGAGACTTGTTCATTCAATCACTTGTGTTCATTGAAAATATTTTGAAAATTAATGTTGCAAACCGAGAAAAATCATCAATGAATAATACCCTTGCGACTGGATCAATGAGTGGAGATGAGGGTGGAGTTGAGGAGGACATTTTCTAGTTGGTCTCATGATGGAATTCAACACCCTTTTATCTCTTGTTTTTCTTCTTTTCATTGTAAGGTGTTTGAATGATTTGTAAGATGGATATACGTAGAAGTGTGGTCAAATGATAACAGTTTTTCATTGATACAGTAAAATGGCAACTTTGCATATTTGCTCCATTTTCATGAAATTTTGATTGATCACTTTTTCTTTCATAGCAACATTTACATTAATGCTGTGTTTTAGGTTGCGATTATGATTTTGAATGGTCACATGTCTGGGTATGAAGCAGTAATTAATCTATAAGTGGAAAATCCACTTTGATGACCCTAAAGTCAAACATACATAGGAATTGAATGTGTAATGCTATATAAAACAAGCACAGAGGCCCATGCATACCCAATCGAGTGTGTAGTCCCAACTTTTGTACGAGCGGTTAATTGGAGGATCAATCAAACCCTTCCATTACGAGCCGGAAAAGGTGAAATTAAGAAGGAAATTTTGTTAACTCTCAAGTTGTTTTTTGTTTGAGTTATGGCTAAAGGAAATGTATGTTGGAGGTTTGTTTGTCAAAACAAACTGAGTGTTTTTTCCTTGTTCCACATAGGAAAAGTGGGAGGGAGTGAGCCAATATAAAAGTGTGGAATTTCCTTTTCGTACTTAAATGAATAATTGGGTGGGGCTAGACTCCACCATAAAAAAACTATTATTCCAAATTTTTATTTGTGTTTTTTCGATACAACCTTTGGAAAATTACTTATTCGGTTTGCAACTATTCCCGAAGGGTTGCAATTGTTTGGTTTTCGACTTCTTTCGAAGAGTCACATTTGTTTATCCGAACGATTTTTCTAAAGGATGTGTTTGTTCATTCTTTGGCAATTTTCATGAAGAGTTGCAAGACTGTTTTATATATATACTAGTTATTTTTCGGAAAAAACGAGAGTGATTATTTTTCATCTTTTTCGAGCTTTCTATCTGAAAAATTACGGCCATTCTTTCAATTTTTTCCTAGAAAGACCCTTGAGAAATACTAGAATTGCTATCTATTATTTTCATTCGAGACTTTGTTGTATCCTGGAGGATTTTGACCAGTGACCATTAGCAATGTTGTGGGGCAAATAAATCTTTAAAGAAAGTGATATCATGCCTCAAAGTCTGACTTGAGTACTCTGAATATCCGTCTTCATTGTTCTACCCAATTCGAAGCCATATTTTCACAACAATTTTAAGGATTTATCTTGCTACAATGGAGTCGGAGACAATCAAAGTTATGAATGGAGAAAGAAGAAAAACCTAGTCTTCCATTCTCTTCCGACTCTCACTTTTCGTGATACATAATTTACCTCTTAGGGTTTTTTTTTTTTTTTTTCATCTTCCAACATATCTAACATGCGAGTTCAGAATGTCAATTGCTTATTTTTTCTCCAAATTTTAGGAATTATTGGAATAGAGTTAAATTTGTCAAATTAAAACAATGAATGATATTAATAAATAGTGGATTAATGTTTTTAGTGTAAATTCATTCTAGGATTTTTTAATTATTTATTTATTAGTGAATTCAAATAAAATTAATTTAATTGAAATAATCATAAAAATGATAATTTATTATGTATATATAAAAATAGATTTTTAATATACAATGTGTTTCAATGTGTCAGAATTTTCTGTTTTTTGAAAAACAATGTGTTTGTGTGTTGTGCCATGTTGAGTCACATATCACATGTCAGTATCGGTGTTATTTAGCTGAAAACCCAACTCACCGGATGTCAAACGAAAGACCAAATTTAATCAATCATTATAGACAAATTATAGCTCAGCTTTGCAGTTTATAATCTTAAAATGGCCTAAAAACTTACGTCCGGATTTTTTTAGATCATGTCCCGTTTCAAATCATGAAAGAAAATAATAATGTCACAAGTCGTTCAGTGTTGCGTGGATCAACAAATAACTTTTCTTGCCACGTAACCTACTACAAACGCGGAAGATCACTAATTGATGACTTGGACTAAAAAAACCAAAACATGCCTAAAAGATAGTCATGGTAGAGTCCTCGGCTCTTTGTTCTGATTTCTACTGTCAACTTGGAAGCCCAAAACTTGTGATCGATGAGCCCATTGTTGTACCTTCACTAACAAGTTAGAAGTAAATCTCTCCATATGAGGTAGCAAATGCTTGAAGGACAAGATGAACAAAGTTCCGCTAATAAAATAACCAGAACTTGTAATATCGCGAAAGATAGTGGGGAGAGATTGATAAATTTTGAGGTAAACTGTGATAATATACAAAATGACTAATTTTTTTAAAGAGAATAGTCATGATAGAGTCTCATACTCTTTATTTTGAATCTGTCACTACGTACACTTGGAACCCTAATGTCCGAGATCAATAAGCCCATCGCCGCAGCTCACCAAGAAGTGAGAAGCGACGAGATCTCTCCACGTAAGGTAACAGATGTAACTCTGTAACCAAGTGCTTGTTCTCGAGAAGCCTGGTCCAAGAAACAAACATGAAACCACTCCTTGAAGCCAGATCTTGGGAGGCCTATCACATCAAGGCGACGATAAGAGCACATCTTCATATGCCCCAGATCCATTCTCGGTCCCTATCGATTTACCGTTCAATTCCGTGCAAAACTGTTTTTAAGCATGAAATAGTTTCAATTTCAGAATAATTCCACACTTGGCATGCGTATAATTTATTGAATGCTCGTTAACGGATATGGAAAATATTATAAATGAAGTAAGACACTTAGTCGTGGAGAATTAAGTGGTGGCGATTGATGATTTGCTCCTGGATATGAATGGATATTTAAATAGGTTAGCGGATTTAGTTATAAGGCCATATATGCCTGTAATTCTAATTAGGGGAAGCTAGCTCCAACTAGTGCTTTCATTGGCTGATTACAAACATGTACGAAGATCAGTCATATAAAATTTAGAACCTTTTCTCAACTCATGAATGGAAGGAGGAAAACACAATCCTTTATTATGTCAGTCACATATAATTTGATCAATTATAATTGGTTTTGATAATCTCAAGATTAAGAGGAAGAGTGTTTAACTTAATGCACAATGCAAAAAGAAGGAATAGCAACATTAAGGGCCTGAAGTTTTGTTTGCAGATTTACCATCCTCAAAACATAGTCTCTCACTCCAACAGAACTATCATACTTCATATTAAGTAGTGTTTGAAGGTGTGTTCTTATCTCAACATTAGACAATACACGATTTCTAGCCACTAAAACCTCCATCATCTGTTTAGTAATGTAGTCTGCAAACAAACCACTTTTCAAGTATTCTTGAATGGAATGCTTAATAAATAACAAGTAAATTCAATTGCTCTTTTTTCAAATAGCGAATTGTGCTTTATGAGCTTTCGTACTTTTGGTAGTAAGATTTGCCAACTTATCCGTAGTAATAGCCATATAAACACCTATTATTTCTATACCAAACAAAAAATCTTCTTTTAATCTCTTAAAGATCGAATCAGCAAAAAAAAAACTCAATGGTAACGGATTTACCATTTACAAAAAAAAAAAAAAAAAGATTGAAAAATAAGCAATCCATATAATTAGTATTGTGTAAGCACTGTGTAATTTGATGTACAAGTACACATCTAAAGAGTTACATGTTGTACAAATACACATCTAAAGAGTTACATGTATAATCACATAATTACCTCTTGACATAATATATGACATGTAGTTATAAACTCCCTACATGATAGCGGTTATGAAAATATATTTTGACCTTTGTGAATTCATTACATTTGGTTATATGAGTCACTATGATTAGTTACTCATCCACTACATTGTCATGTATTCCTTCATGAACTAATACAAAATCATCTCCTTTGAGAGTGTGACATCGTATTAGAACATGAGACATCCCATCATCATACAAGTGCCACCTAGGTGTGTGGGGCATGGAGCAAAAGCACAGGCGGCCTCAAAGCCTTGCAATCCAGTCTGACTGATGGTGATTTGATCGATTCCCAATTTGACCACGGTCAAACTGGTTAACTGGTCTGGTCAACAATAACCTGGTTTGAGCAAGTTAACAAGTCAAATCTCAGGTAGGGTTGAAGGGTCAATGAGTCGAGTTGAGTCTCGCAGGTCATTGGGCTACTAATGTCATGATGACGACAACCTTAGCCCGTGCAATGCATGCACAAGGCATGCTTACGTGTGAGCGCTCGTGAAGGCATGTGAGGGCATATGGGGTGTGTGCTCCACGCCCCAACTAAGCATGGCCAAGCTTGGAGGCAATGTATGGTCTCTCTCGGTGGCACGCCACCCATGGTTTTGCTCGCCTTGTTGAGTCCTTTCTATTTATATAATTAAAAATGATTTTTGATACACAAAAAATCACGAAAAAAAATGGCAAAAATTATATGTCCGTGTTCTAATCTATAGATGCTCTAATATCACATTTTAGATGCTAAAATGTGACATCCTACAATCTTCATAATTAGAGCAAGAACACATTTGTTGACGCCTTAATTTTATTTAGGTTTATTGTATTAATTGATTAAGTTTTTTTTATTTTGTCTTTTCGGGTAAATAATATAGAAATAAATAAATAAATAAATAAATAAATAAATAAATAAATAAAGTAATTAAAAAAAAGCAGCAAAGCAAAGCAAAAGAAAAACAAAAAAAGAAAGAGGAGCAGCCCCTCCATGGGCCCTCGGCCCATTTCCGCCCAGCCCAGCCCCTCTACGTCTTCTTCTTCCTCTCGCCTCTGTAGCACACGCGCAGGGTGTGCGACGGAGGGGAAGGGGGTGGACGAATGGCAGTCGCACGTGGAGCAGGGGAGTAGTTGGCATCGACGGGATGTGACCGGAGGAGGCGATAATGGCAGATGGGACGACGGTCCAACCGGGTCAAAGCCTCGCCGACCGGCCGCTCCCGCACCTATAAATAGAGGGGGGCCACCGTCAACGAAGGGGGGAGAAGGAGGGAGACATAGAGAGAGAGAGAGAGAGAGAGAGAGGCTAGTCGAGGCTTGGGGTCCCCTGAGAGACTTCGGGGAACTCGAGTTCAGGCCGGCCGTGGTGTGGTGAGCTCAAAGGGGTCCCTGAGAGACTTTGGGGAGCTCAAAGGGCGAGCCCGAGGGAGGAAGAGAGAGCCCCAACGAGATCCGACCATGATCAGGCCTCGCCGTCACTGTCGTCGCTCGTTGCGACCTCCACCGTCGCAGATCAAACCCCCCAGCTTCGTCGTTGCTCGTTGTGGCCGCTGCCATCGTAGATCAACCCCTGCTGTCACCGTCATCGCCTTCGTTCAAGAGAAGGTAAAAAAAGCTATCGCCGTCGTCCCTGCCATCCATTGTGATCCCATTCCGTCGCCATCGCCGTCGTCGTGGTCCCCATCGTCGTTGCCGTCACCGCCGTGGCCGTCGTCACCGCAGGATCGCTTCGGTCTCCTCTCCGGCGCCGCGGATTCGCAAACCCTAGGGTTTGCGATTTTTCGGGTCACGAAGCGGATCCGGACCCGGAAAATCGGGTAAGGTTTGCGATCCGAGGGGGTAGCTGCAAGTTGGGTCGTGGGGTCGGATCCGGGTCGGGTAAGGTTCCTCGCATGAACCGGGTCATCATTGGAATTCGGGCTAGATCCGGGTGGGGTTTTGCCGGGTCGTCAGGCCGGGTTGGATCCCTCCCAAAACGATGGGCCACGGCGTCGTTTTAATTAAAAAAAGGGGGACAAAAAATCTGAGTCGGCCCACACGCCGGCCCGGGTCAGACCTAGCCCACGGATCCGACTGGGTTGGCTTTTCTTTTTTTTAAGTTTTATTTTAAATAATATTTTAATAAATAATTTATTTTCAAAAAATATTTAAAAATATTTAAATTTCCAGAAAATCGAAAAATATTTTTAAAATGTTAAAAAATGTTTTATTTTCTAATAAATTAAGAAAAAAATAAAAAATAATTTATTTTCCAAAAAATCAAAAAATCAAAAATATTCCCAAAAATGCCAAAAAATCCAAAAAAAAAAAAGCCAAAAATCATGAAAAAGCCAAAAAAAAAAATCAGAAAAAGTCAAAAAGACTTGTATTTTCCCAAAAATATCAAAAAATCCAAAAAAAAAATCCCTTTTGTGTCCAAAAAATTAGAAATAGACTCAAAAAATGTTTTCCTCCCAAAAATGCATGGAAAATCCCTCAAACATCCAAAAAGCCTTAGGGTTTAAACAAGATTAGGTACTAAAAGGGCATTAGTGATTAACTAGTGTAATCAAGTTCCCGATCCTAATTTCTCTGGTTGCGCAGGGTGAGTATTTCTCCTGATATTTCGCTTGGGTTTCTAATCAACCCACCCCAAATAGATTAGTGGCGACTCCATTTTAAAAATTGATTTACAGGTTTAAAACTTGAGAGAGTCTGGACATAACTAAATTCAGCCGAGCCATTAGCCTCCTTAGGCGCTCGTACCCGACTGCGGGCGCAAAAAAAAAAAGAGGTCGCAACAACATTTAATCGAGTAGAAAGATTAATATACCTATTTTAAAATCTATCGTTCTTGATGCAGAAGTGGAAAAGTGATGATCTAAGCAAGTCATCCTCCTCTATTGCCTTTTGTATCACTAACTCAATGAGATGGGTCTTCTCTTTTTAGCGTTAGGTAAACATTCTTTTGTAAGGATAATTGTGAAAGTTATAATTAGAAAAGAGACTTGAGCACTGTTTATAAAATTTTTAGCCAAACTCTCTCATTATGGGCCTGGCTCAACTTAGCTTACACTAGCTAGTCCCATATTAGATTAATTAAGAAAATTTTTATCTCACCTTAAACCAATCCCATAAAATGATAAATTATAATATCGGTTAATATAGCTCATATTAGGAAAACTCTCATATGTGTATATAGTCGTGACTTTTGCACAAGCAATTAATTTGATGATCAATCAAACCTTCCCATTATGAGTTGGGAAAAGTGAAGCTAAGAACAAAGTTTAATTCCAACCCAAAAAAAGGAAGTTTAATTAACTCTAATGTAAGCCAGGAATTTGAAATCTCAGGTAGCCTTTCTCAAAGTTAAGGAAGAGGAAATGTCCAGGCTGAAAAGAGCTGGCGTTTTCATTGACTTGACTCGCTACAGTCTTTCTCAAAGTTAAGGCAGAGGAACAACACATGTTCTTGATCTAATACAGTCATAATATTGCGGCATGCACTATTTTAAATTGTTTTATTTGTAAAAGATAAAATGTCAAATATAAATATGTAGATTTTTTAACAATCAGAACATTATGACGATTTACACCATGACAATGCATGGACTACCAACTCCCATTGGGAGGTGGTTGGGACCAACCCAAGATCCATGTCCGGTCAAATGGATCCTGTGTAGAACCAGTGGGATCCCCTTTGAAAATCAAGGGGATGCCGGGTCCCCATCAGACATAGGACATTAAAAATCAAGAGTTTCAAGGGCGCGCCACCATCATATGTAGAACATTGAAAATCGAGAGGGTTAAATATTAACTCCACAAGTAGTATCCGATGAACTGTGTGTTCGACTTCCTCATTCACAAAATCAAGAGAAAAAAAAATTCATAGGATTCATTGAGCTCCAAATTCTCTAGAACATGGTGGATCATAAGTGTCGCTTGGAAGGTACATAATTTATATATGTGAATATGCTCTATCAACTCTACTCAGAATACGGACTAAGTAGCTAGTTTTTTTTTCCTCTTAATTATGTTTTTCTTTCAATTAATACCTTCTTGATTCAGTACAATGACGACTAGCATTTACACCAATAGTAACAACATGAAAGCTTTGACTCAATCAAGAGATTCCACATTGCACTCACCTTGTTGAAGCTACTTGTCGTTGCACATTTCAGCTCACCCAATTATGTAGTTTTGTATTATTTGTAAGGTCATCTATCTCATAGCACTGATTGGAGTTAGCAAACCCATGAGGCCAAATATGATAAACCGGTACTTGTCCATCTTTTATTTTGGGACTCTTGGCTCCATGTTGCTAAACGAGCCCATCTTTGACTATGTGGTAAGTCGTTAATATATGCTTGTTAGTCGTTAAATTATGTACTAATGCCCAATTATTGGGCCAAGTGTTTTTTCCTAGTTGAATGAAAGTTTTGACCCAAAATAAAAAGTTCATCCTAGGGAAAAAAATATAAAAATAAAAATAAAATAATTTTATCCTATAAACCCAAGTCATTGGACCTCAAACGAAAGGTCAAACATATTAATCAGTCACAATAGACTAATGTATAGCTTGGCAACGGTTTATTATCGAAAAATGGCCTCAACATTTATGATACATCAAGATTTTTTGATATCATCTTTCCTATTTCAAGTAATGAAAGAAAATGATAACTTGACATGTCATTCAGTGGAGAGTGGATGGAAAGATGATTTTTCTTACCACGTAACCTATTGTAGATGTTGAAGATCACTAATTGATGACTTGAACCTAAAAAACCAAAAAAGGCCTAAAAGATAGTCATGGTGGAGTCTTTGGCTCCTTGTTCTAATGTGCTACTTCGTGCACTTGGAACCTAATTACTCAAGATCGATAAGCCCATTGTCACGCCTCGAACCTCGGGCACACGCACATCCCACTGTGGTCGATAGAAATGCAACTTCCCAGAACACGTCGCTGACCCATTCATTTTTATTGCACATGCGGAAGCGAAACAAATCCCTTGACAACATTTAACTTGGAATAGAAAAGCAGGCAATTAACCACAACCAAACAAGCTTTCTTATAAACACATAGGTTTATATACAACACTGGATTGTCTACAAAATAGACTGGCTCAACAAAAAGGGAACGATCCTATGACCAACTAGTCAAACACGTTCACCGTTTCTTCGGTCGCAACCTCCACAAATGTCCATGGCTTCGATTCCTCCACAATCGTCATCTAAGGACCTAAAAATGTTGAGCCCACAACGAGGTGAGACAATGTCTCAGTGAGTCCTACCCTCTAAGACCCGATTAGGAAGAAAATATGCCCCAGGGCGTTCTAGCCATACAAAGAAGACATAGGACTTACCTTGCCTTAGTCCATTCCTACACGTCAGTACAATTCATATTCAAACAATGCTTGCACAAGTTGAAACTACTGACACTTATATCGGTCTATCAATTCAATCAATCCAGTTGATATCATATGATCCACACAATATCATTTATTAAACCATATCATTTATTCATCCATCAATACAATCATGGTTCACACAAGCTGAAATGGATGCAATGCTCTCACAAGCTGATATAAATGGTAGCTTGCATAAGCTGATATATAGATAAGAGCTCGCACATGCTGATAAATGAATCGTTGCTCTCACAAGCTGATAAACGATCATTGCTCTCACAAGTTGATAAACAATCATTGCTCTCACAAGTTGACATACAGTGCTCACACAAACTAATACATATATAAACCAATTGCGTGCCAAAGTTGTACATATATTTAAACCAAAGAACTAGGTATTCAAATCAATAACAATCAATGATTCAATTGGTCATACAAACCAATCACGGTGCTATAAGCCAACACCAGGTATTTTCAAGTTAAATACCACAACTTCATCAATATCATTCAAATCTACACTTTTGGAATTGTTAACCATAATCATCAATTTACACAATTTATCAATTAAACATACAATTGGCACAAACTGACCACACTGTTGCGATCAGCGCGAAATTCTAACGACTGGCCATCCTAACAAAATTTTCGAAGTTATTAAATAATTAAATTTAATTCCGAAAATTAAATAATTAAATATTATATTATAATTATATTATTTAATAAAATAATATTTATAAATTCGAAATAATTAATTAATTATGGCTTAAATAATATTACACTAATTTAATCATACAATTAGCCATAATTAAACACACATTAAACTAATCATACAACTAATCTAATTTACATTAAAATAATCTAATCTAACCATCTAAACCTAATTAGACTAATCTAAACACCCCTTAAGCATAATTAACTTACTAAGCAAGGATTAAAGGATAAACTCACCTGATTAACGAGCCAAACGGCTCAAAATGACAGGGACAACACGAGGATTGATAGTCTCCAAAGTGGGCCTAGCTTCCGGGGTCAGGAAGCCGGCCAAAACGGGCCAAACCTTCGCTGCGATACCCTTTTTTCCAGCTGCTGGTTGAGGTCGAGAAAGGGCGGATCCGGGGTTGGCTTGGGTTGGAAATGGGCAGAGGAGCTGAACTGGACCTAGGCGAGGCTTCACGATGGCCGGAGGTGGGTTGGATGGCTCTAGCGGAGTTCCACCAGATCTGAAATGGCTGCTGGAATAGAGGAACCGGCAAGATGGAGAATGAGATGGACGGAGCAGTGGTGAGGCGACGACATGCAATGGTGGTGACTCCGGCTATGGTGCGCGGCAGTGAGGCCTCAACGGCAAGCTGGCTTCATTGGTCTTCAACTTGCAGGGCGTCGAATAGCAAGGGGATGGAGGAGAGAGACGGAGATGCGTGCGGGTAGGACAACGGCGTCGTGGTGGCACGCGGAGACGAGCGGCGCTGCTGGCTGCTGCTCCGACTGCTGGCTATGATGGAAGAAGGAGCTGCTGGCCGGTCTTCTTTAGCTACTGGGTTCTCAAAGAAGAAGAAGATGGAGAGAAGAAGGAATCGGTCACACAGTAGGGAGAGGGAGGAGAGAGGCAACGGAAGAGAGAGAGGGAGGAGAGAGAAGGAAGAGAGGACCACTTCTTTTCTTTTTCTCTTTCTTTAATCCAACAAAAATGGCCCACCATGACTGATGTCATGCTCCACTATCTCCAATCTCCCACAACCTTAGTCCAATGGTTGCAATTTTATTTTCCGCCGTGGCATGAAATCTTGTATACTTAATTCAATCAATTATCAATCAATTCCATCCAATTGAAGCTCAATTAAATTAACCCATGCGTCATCAACCTTCTTATGACTTTTCCCCATCAAATGATTCAACTTGCATCCCAAAGATTCAATTAAAAACAATCCTCTGACAATCTCAAACAAAAACAGCATTACTTTGCTTTTTTGCCAAAAATCTCGGTTTGTAGAAAAATCTTCTTAGGATGAGTCGACGTTCCTAAAATGAATTGTGACTTGACAGAACTTGTAATTTCTGTAATCCAGTTCAATTTCACGGTTAATTTCAATATGACGCGACTTTAGCGTGTCCTAATCTACCACGTAGCTTTTAGGAATTTTCAGTGTAATTTCAAGCCACAATGTACATCATTGACACATTGGTGACTATCGATTGTCGTAGAAATCCCAAGGTTTCAAATATAGACACAGGATATCAAAATGACAAAGAAATCGGTCTAGTGCTGATCAACAAAAATTGTGCAATTAGGTCGAATCACCCACACTGAATTACATGATTCTGTTGAATCGACCTATCTCTGGTCTCTAATCGATCTGTGACATAATGACCCTTGTAGATTAGTACGGTCGAGCAGTCGGTTCCTAGTCGAATTCTCAAGTCTATTGCGTTTAGATTCCTTAACGGTTTCAACTGATAAACTAGTTATCTCGTGAGTGGTCAACTCAGAGAAGAGAGCTATAGGTGCAAAGATGAAATGCTCGACTTAGTCAATTGAAACAAGAATTGGAAAATTGAGATGTCACACCATTGCTACAGCTTCATTAGCAAATGAGAAGGGAGGAAATCTCTCCATGTGAGGTAGCAAATGCTTAAGGTACCAGTTGAACAAAGATCTGCTTACAAGATGACTCAAACTTGTAATATCGTGAAAGATAGTAGGGAGAGATTGATAAATTTTGGGGTAGACTAAGATAATATGCAAAATGCCTGAAAAAATATTTAAAAAATAGTCATGATAAAGTCTCCAACTCTTTATTTTGAATTGCTACTTCGTATGCTTAGAACCAGAGTACCCAAGATTGATAAGTCCATTGCTGCAGCTCACCATCAAGTCGGAAGTGAGACGATCTCTCCGGTAACAAATGTATATAACTCTGTAACCAAGTGCTTGTTCTTGGGAAGCTTGGTCCAGGAAATAATAATGAAACCAATCGTTGAAGCCGGATCATTGGAGGCCCATCAACATGACAATAGGACCACCAACTATTCATATGCCTCAGATCCATTTTTCGCCCCATGTCGATCAACCTTTGGATTGCATCCAAAATTATCTTCAAGCATAGCCAGTTGGATTTCAGCAATAAATGTACACTTGGCATACGTATGGTTTATTCGATACTCATCATAGGATACGAAAATATCATAAATGAAGGGAGCTACTTAGTCGTGGAAAAATGATGACACTTATGTAATTCATTCCCGTAATGCTCTATGAACTCTACTTAGAGTATTTTTCATATTGGAAAATGTTTTTCTTCTTGATTTAGCACAAGGATGATGCAACCACAACAAATTTAACAATGAAAAGGCTTGACTCAACCAAAATATTCCACATTATATTTGTGTTGTTTAAGCTTATCATTATCATGCATTTCAATGCACAGCATATCGACATGTGGAGCCACACGGTTCAGTTTTACATCATTTACAAAATCATCTATCTCATAGAACTAATTGAAGTGATTGGACCCACGAGCCCAAACTCAATATATTAGTATTTGTCCATCTTTTTTGGGATTCTTGGCTTCAAGTTATTTTTTGGATGAGCTTATATCTAATCATGTGACTGATTGTCAATACGTGCTTGCTAGTGTTTAGTTTGGCATTATCCAATTAGCTTAACCAATGTTTCAAGTGGTTTCAAGAGATTGTTTAGCCGTTCAACAATGCGTCATTTTCTGAAGTTGATTTTAATTTTACTGTATTTGTGTATCTACTTCGTTGCATGTCATTTGTAAATAATACTTCTGATTGGGGAAAAGAAAAATGTTACCATATACAAGCAGAAATCCAGCACAAGTGCCATAACTTTAAAACGGTACACTTAAGTGCCACTTTTTTTTTTTTCGAGTGGGACACTTAAGTGCCACCTCCAGCGACCCTTGCCGGAAATCCTATGTGGCAATATTTTATTACTATTTTTTGCCTACGTGGCTTGCCGGAGAGCTGAGTCGGCTCTCACTCACCAGAAATGACGTCGTCTGCATAATAAAAGCCCCAAATCTTCCAAAAACGACGTCGTCTCCCCAAATGCCCCAAATCTAAAACCCTAAATCGGCCAAAATCCCTATTGAAGTACTCAAATTGAAGTCTCAAACCCTAATTTTCATTTGCCCAAAATTCCTTCGTCGAATCTTGGAAATGGAGAGCAGGACTCGCAGCAACGCCTCAATTTCCTCTCACCGAAGCGAAGGAGAAGGCCAGCGTTTCTGTTTTTGTGGATTACCGAGTCCAAGAAGAACATCGTGGACTCAAATCAATCCTGGGAGAAGATTTTATGGATGCGCCCGATATAAAGAAGCGTCGAAGTGCAAATACTTCAAATGGATCGATGAGAAGTTCTCTGACCGAGCCACAGAGGTGATATTGGATCTACTTCATAAAAGACAGCAATCTCCATCTGTGTTCGTGGACGACTTGGACGATGTTGAATCAATGCAAGCTCAAGTGTCTTCAGTTAAACTTTTGAAGAATGAAGTCTCAATGCACGCTCAAGCATCTTCAACTAAACCTTTCAAGAATGAAGTTCCAATGATGAAAATTGAACGAAAGTGTTACCAAGCGTGTATTATGGTGTTGTTTTGCTGTCTATTGTACTTTATGATGAAATGTAAAGTACTTGAAAATGAGAAAAAGTTTCTCCGACTGCCATAGTTAAAAATGGTGTTGTTCTGGATTAAACGTTGGGTTTTTTCTTTTTGAAAGATGCGAAGAAGTTTGTGTTGTGGAACAAGATCATTGTTGCTTTGTTGTTGTTTGTGCTGTCGTATGGACTTGCCATAAGTTTACCATCATCTTCTCTGTTTTGATGCGGACCAACATATACACAAGACAAACATGAGTGATTACCCGAGTGCCATAAGTTGTATTTAGTAATCACGTAAGTGCTAGTCGCGATGAAAAAAGGATCACTTAAGTGTCAAGTTATTGTTAAAGTGATCGGTTAAGTGTCACTTGTAATTAAAAGTGAACAGTTAAGTGCCAAGTTTTTTTTAGAATAGGATCAGTTAAGTGCCAATTTTTTTGTGGGTTTTCTGTAAAAATTGCGCCAGCCACCAGCACCGGCGACACCACCAACCATCACCACTAGCCACACTACACATTAGGCGCTCCAGCCACCACCATGCTGGTGGTGTTGCTGCACAAGATACTAGTCAAGCTGAGCCTTGCACTAGTTTGCATCAGTACACATGGTGTAAGATGTGCAAACTGCACACTTGTACCAGGTGTAGGTGCAGCTGCTTAAGCCTATAATCCCCACCACAAACCAAAAATCACCAGGCATCACCACCAGCCACACCAGCACCCCAGCCACCACATTAGCACCCCAAGAACAAACTGACTACCACCAAACATCACTATCCACCATCACCAGATACACCAGCACTCCAGCTATCACCACGTAACACCAACAAAGCAGCAAACAAGTAAAAGCAGAATCCATGATAAACAACAACATAAATTGACAAGCAAAGCACAAGATCATTTCATTGATATTTCATCAAGTCTCGAGTCGACAACATCAATGAATGACAAACTAAAGAAAAGTTTCAAAACAAAAGATAACCATCCGAGAGACTTTCTATATGCACGACAACATCATCATTTACATAACTGTTTTTACTCCTAAGCCCCACAAATATCACATCTCATCTCATCAATCAATATGCACGACACCCCCTGTTCGTCCTCCTTTCGATGGGCCTTTCACTTGATTCATAATTCTGGCACTCTTTCTAACTGGACGTGCAACTTCTTCTTCAACCTTCTCAGTATCTACTGACTCAGATGGAGCTGCAAATGTCCTAGGCTGAATTGAATCGAAAGGAGCTGGAGCTGGAGCTGGGTTCTTTCTCTTATTTTTTGTTGGCACAGTTGATATTGATGTTTTCTTTTTTGTTGGTGCAGCCGTCGATTCTTGAGTTGGGCTTGAGATAAGAACTTCTGAACTTCTCCCAGGCTACAAAAAAACAATAAATTGTTAGCAAAAATCTACAGCATAAATTAAATTAAATGCAGCCAATAAAACTTACATTGAGAATGACTGTTCCAGTACGCTCATCTGTATAAAGGCCATAGCCGTATTGTCTTAACCTCTTCCCAAGTGCCCCTCTTGTTTGAATAGGGGCGTCACTTTTAGGAACTTGTGATTTGTTGACCCTTTTTCCTGCTTTCTTGGGCCCTTTAACTACAGCCGAGGCTTCTTCGACCAATTGTGTTGGGCGTCTTTTAGATGGCCTTTGTGTATCTGCCCCTTCACCTGGCCTTGTTCTAGTTGTCCTTCTGTGTAGCCCTTCAACTTCAGTGACACCTCCTTCTGTCGGGCCTTCTGGTGGTACTAGTGGTGGTACTTGTGGTGCCCCTTGCAGTGATTCTTCTGGTGGCTCCTGTGATGATCCTTGAGGTGGCTCCTGTGATGGCCCTTCAGTTGGCAGTTGAGTTCCAACTTGCTTTCTTTGAACTTGAAAAAGAGGCCAAAAGATACTATAAATATAATATCGAGACATATAATAATAAAAACTGAATACAAATTGGTTGAATTTAGCACTGGGTATTTCTTTCACTGCTGAAGAACAGTCGACTGCACTGGCCGTGATGCTGCTTGGGCTAATCCTTCAGCTGGCCCTGATGCTGCTTGGGTGAATCCTTCAGCTGGCCGTGATACTGTTTGGGCCAATCCTTCACTTGGCTGTGTTCTACCTTGCCTTCTTTGAACAGGCTATTCAGTTTCATGACTTACTGAGGTTCTTCTTGTGACCTAATAAACACATTACGTACAATGCTAAATAGGATATTATGTACATTTTTATGATAAACGACAAGAAAGCAACATAAACATAAAATAAATTTCATGACTTACCGGGGTTCTACTTGTTGACTGAAGAACAGTCGACTCACTTCGCCCTGCTGTGTGCATTTCTCCAACTGTCTCTTCACTAGGCCCTTCACCTTGCCTTAACCGTTGTTGCTTCCTCAATTGACAACCTTTAATATTATGGCCTGTTAGGCGACAATAAGAGCACGTGATCTTTGCACCCTGCCTGCTCATTCTTTGCTGACCCGAGACCTCTCCCTCCGCCATTCTTCGTCTTCGTTTTGTCCTTCCAATTGTCTTCTTCAGTGGCAAAGGTTGAGGTGCTTCATGATCCATGGGCTCCCAAAACTTGCTATTTCTAATTGGCTGCATCATGAACTAATAGGAAGCAAGATATTTTGATTTATGGTACCAATCATCGATGTAATCATCTGTATTGTTGCCCTTTAACTGGATGGCACATATGGCATGTGCACATGGAATTCCACTTACTTGCCATTTTCTACATGAACACTTCCTACTTCCTAGATTGACAACATACTTATTTGCACCCTTCATTATCTCATATCCGTCATCTCCATTCCAAATGGGATGACAATGCGTACTTGCAGCCAAGTTCTCATCCAATTTCTTCACAATCCTAGGACCATATTGTCTTGTCCACTTTGCAGCCTCATCTCTTTGTTTCTGCAGCCGAGTCATAACCGCAACTCGTATATCTTCAAGCATTGAGATGACTGGTTTGCATCTGGCATCTATTATCTTCGAATTAAATACTTCACAAATGTTGTTGTCGACGTTATCGCACTTGAACTCCTCACTGAAGAATGCCCTGCACCAATGCTTCGGTTCTAGTTGAAATAGGGTAGCACAACCTTCCTTTGTCAACTGAAGCAGTCCTTCTTTGGCTATTCTAAAGTCAGCCATGTTTGGACTCTTTGCTAATTGCCAAAATTGCAATTGCAGATTATCCCCTTTATAGTTCTTTGCCCAATTTCCGTATATGTGCCGCGCACACATTCGATGTTCAGCATGGGGCAACAACTCGGCTACTGCCGGAACCAATTCCTGCAATAATTCAAAGTAAGAAATACTAGAGCAAATTACATGTTCATATTACAAAGCAAAGCAAACTATTGACTAAATTTTTTAAAAAACAAGAATTACCTTCTGTTGGTCTCTCGTGAATGCCCACCCTTCCCCATTTGTTATCTCCAAGTTAGCCATCAGATTTTTCAAGAACCAGGACCAATTGTCCTTGTTCTCAATCTTTACAATAGCCCAAGCTAGTGGGAACATTTGGTTATTCGCATCTCTTCCAATCGCTACCAACAATTCTCCCTTGCACAAGCCCTTCAAGAAACAGCCGTCCAATCCTATAATCCGTCTACAACCAGCTAAAAATCCTCGTCTGCATGCATCAAAGCACACATAGAACTTATCGAACTTGGTCCCATGATTAGGAAGTGGTCTCTCAATCACCTCTACATACACTCTACTTGTAGGGTTTTGCAGCCTACACTCCCAAGCATACTCCCACACCTGCCCATATTCCTTAGCATACTGACCAATAAGTACCTTTATCACCTTTTGCTTTGCTCTTTTGCACTGATTCCTAGATACATTGATGCCTACACGCTCCTTCACCAGCATCCTAAAGTTAGCAAGTTTCAAGTTGGGCATCACCTTGATCACATCGAAGAAGTGCTTGGACAACCATGCACTTGTTACCCTTTTGTTTTGAAAATTAATGGAACAAGTGTGTTCCTCTTGGTAGGCTCTAATCTGAAAAGACCCACTCTTCTTAACAAATGCACCGTAAATCTTCCGTGGACAGTTTTGCTGCGAACACCTAGTTCTTACAAATTTCTTGGTATTTCTAATGAAATCAATATTTCTTTGTGCAGCAATGGAAGAACTCAGTATAGCTTCCCTAAATTGTATCACATCATGGAATTTCATACCTACTGACAAAGTAGGAGACGCAACAGATGGATCATAGGAAGGAAACTTACTTTTCCTTCTATGCACAGCTCGTTGATCTTCTTCATCTTCTTCAATTTTTATTATTATTATTATTATCTTATCTTTATTTTTTATATAGTTTATAGTTTGTTTTTATATATTTTTTTAGTGTTTTTATTCATTAATGCATGATTGAGGTTCCAATGTGAAATAACTCCTCAAACTATATAAAAACAAACTATAAACTATATAAAAAATGGGCGGAGGGAGCAGTGGCCGGCTCGGAAACGCGCGGTCTTGCGGGCTGCAGTGGCGAGAGAGTTCGGGGATACGGTCACGGCAGCGAGCTTTGGACGGCTATCGGTGGTGTAGGACGGCAAGCAGGCTCGGTGGTGCGGCGAGGAGGCTCGCGGTGGAGGGCTGCAACAGCAACGGTTTTCGGAGCTCCAGTGACCGCGAAACAGTAGCTACGGTGACGGAGTTGCAGGTGTCGCTCGAAGCTTCGAGCTGCAAGGTGCGGGCGAGCGGAGGAGGTGCTTGGAGGAGGGTGCTTGCGGCGTCGGACGCGAGTTGCAGGCAAAGGCTGGCGGGCGCGATGGAGGCGACGCGACGCGGCAACGGAGAAGCGAGGGGCGTCGGCGGCGCGGGTGGAGGCAAGTAGGTCGTGGGTCGTCGGGTTGGCCGGCGACGGGTGAGTGGGACTCCGAGCTGCGGAGGAATGGAGGACGGCGAAGCGAATCGGGAGCTGCTGGTTGTCACGGCCACGCGGGGGGGCGACGAACGGCGGTGCGAGCTCATGGGTGGTGCTCGCACGGGGCGGCCGGCGGTGCGGTGGCTCGGCTCTGGTGCACCGGCGGCCGCGCAGCGACACGGACGCAGGCGGAGTAGCAGAAACCGGTGGAAATCCAGCAGCGAAGAACCCTGGAGAAGATGAACAGTAGGGGTCTTGTCTTTGCTTTTTGCTTTTCTTCTTTTTCTTCTTTTTTTTCTTTTTTTTCCTCTCTCTCTTTCCTGTCTTCAGTCTCTGCCGTCTCTCTCTGTGTTTTTTTTTTTTTTTTAATCTCCTCCCCCTGACTTCATATTTTCCTATTTTTTGGTTTTTCTCTGACACACTCCCTTACACACTCTCTTCCCTTCACTCGTTTGGACGAAGGAGAACCTTTCACAATGAAAATTTTTCTTTTTCGCTCCCCTCACAGACCTCTCGAATGAATTTTTTTCGTTTCTCCCTCTTGTTGCCCCCTCTTTCCTTGCTTATTTATAGGCAACAGGTGAACAGGAGGCAGCCGCAACTTTCCTTTGCTTGTTCAAGTTTGGTTCTTTTTTTTCAAATATGGTGGCCACCGCCTGATCTCTAGGAAGGAAAGTATTATAAAATGTCAGCCCATCTTTTTGCATGCGTCTGTGGAATTTTCACGTCCCCCTTCATGTGTGCATGTGCATGCATTAATGAGGGGAAGAAAATCCACGTCCATGGATTCTTCTTTCTTCTGCACGCTTGGGCCTTCTTATATGGCTACTTGTCCCTCCCTTCTATAGGATAGCCACAATTTTTGACTTTTCTTGTTTATTATTTGCTTCCTCCTTCAGCAAATTGCTCGTTTACTTCTCCTGACAACCCACACTTGAGAGAGAGAGCATATTATATAATATATCATGGGCTCATTTTGCCTCTCTGAGGCTCCTCACGTCCGCCGAATTCTTGCGCATGCATGTGCATGCATTAATGAGCGAGAGACAATGGATGTGCATGAACTTCTTTCTTCTCCAGCCGATTTGCTCTCCAAGAAGGAGAGAATATTATAAAATTGTGAGCCCATCTTCTTGCAGACCTTCTCCGGAATTCTCGCGTGTGCAGTGGAGAATTTTTCTTTGGTTTCTTCACGCTTGCGGCTTCTCTAGAATTTTCACGTTCTCCCTATTTTATCCATGCATGTGCATGCATTAATGAGGAAGAAACAATGGACGTGAAGAACCCTTCTTTCTTCTTTCTTTGACTTTCATTGTGTGTTTTCAGATTAGCAAGAGAGAGACCACCTTTTGCGCATGTAATCGACCGCGAGCCGCTACGTCTTGTTGTCTTTTGGTACCAACGCAAATGCAACTACATGAAATGCAATTTCACTATTTTTTTAATTTTTAATTTTTTTTTTGCAACTAATTACTAAATGATTAGGCAAAATTTAGGTGTCAACAGCTGCCCCTCTTTGAAGGTGAGCTCGTAGAGGTTGCATTCAAAGACAATATGATACCTAAATTTTGACCATGAACATGCAATGGATGATACTTTGGCGGGACTTTTTTTTTTTTTTTTTTTTTTTTTTTCATATGCAATGTCATGGAAATGGTAATGCAAATGTGAGATATTGAAAAGGAGAGCATACCTGTAATTACTAACCAGTCAGAGCATCGGGATGAATTTTCATTTGCTCGACAAGTGTTGAAGAATCCACAATGAATTTATCCAACAGACACTCAATGTTAGGTGAGATGCCTTGTTGAATTCAGATGACTCGAAATACCTAGGTTCACACTAAGGTATAGCAAGTAAAATCAATGAGATTTGGGACATCCAGATCTAGACTAAGATGTCAAGAAATTGGGGACTTAACCAATAGACACTCAATGTTAGGTGATATGAATATTGGATTAAGACAATTCGAAATACCTAGATCCAGACTAAGGTATAACGAAAAAGATTGGAAAGCATTCATATCCAGAATGAAATGCTTAATGAACAGTTTTGAGACATCCAGATCCAGACTGAGATGTCAAAAATTTGTGAACTTAACCAATAAGCACTCAATGTTAGGTGAGATGAATATTGGATTAAGAGGATTCGAAATACCTAGATCCAGACTAAGGTATAACGAAAAAGATTGGAAAGCATTCATATCCAGAGTGAAATGCTTGACGAAGAGTTTCGAGACATCCAGATCCAGACTGAGATGTCAAGAATTTGGGAACTTAACCAATAAACACTCAATGTTAAGTGAGATGAATATTGGATTAAGAGGACTCGAAATATCTAGATCCAGACTAAGGTATGACGAGAAAGATTGAAAAGCATTCACATCCAGAGTGAAATGCTTAACGAAGAGTTTTGGAACTTAACCAATAAACACTCAATGTTAGGTGAGATGAATATTGGATTAAGAAGATTCGAAATACCTAGATCCAGACTAAGGTATGACGAGAAAGATCGAAAAGCATTCACATCCAGAGTGAAATGCTTAACGAAGAGTTTTGGAACTTAACCAATAAACACTCAATGTTAGGTGAGATGAATATTGGATTAAGAAGATTCAAAATACCTAGATCCAGACTAAGGTATGACGAGAAAGATCGAAAAGCATTCACATCCAGAGTGAAATGCTTAACGAAGAGTTTTGAGACATACATCAAGAATTTGGGAATGCCTAGGACAAACCTGGGATATTCGTGAAGGTCACTTACCTCTTGGTAGAAAGAAGTTTTGGAACATCGAGGATATGCTTCAAATATTCATGGAGGTTTCTCACCTCGAGGTTTCTGAAAGGCAACATAAATGTCAGGAGCTCTTGGGTCTTCAAGGAAACATTACCTATCAGACATGATTAGAGCAAAAATACATGCATTCGCCAAAGAAGTAAGCAATTCAACACACTCGAAAGTCCACTGAAGCTTTTATCCATTCAATCAAGATTTATGCATGATGGTTTTACCATATTTGCACCACCGAACTTCTACTGGGGAGCATCATCGTTTATGACAATTTTCACTCATGACATGGATTTTCAAGAATACCAAATGAGAGACTTTCAGTTAGAAAGGACTTTCGCTCACTCTCATTAAGAAGGCTATTTTGTCTCGACCATTAATGTCGGATCACAGGAATCGCTCAATCTTACTTTCAACATGTCAACAAAGGTTCGAGTATTCTCACAAGCGGTACGACCTGGTCAATCTGAGAGGTCTTTATCAGGACTGTAATGTAGGCTCGGTCAATGGCTCAACAAAGAGGGACTCTTCGAGTCAAAGCTAATGAAAGAACAATACTTCGCAATCACCTTCGAGTTTACAAGTCAAGGAACCTGCGGAATGAGATAGAAATGACCTTGCTCACACTTCTTCGAGCGATGCTTTTAAGCATGTGAATTCCTACGTTAATTTCGGTGCCCTAATCTGAAGAGACTTTGTGAGGGACGTAACGTAGGTTGAGTTCATGGGTTGAGAAGTGAATGAATCATTAGGCTCAACATGTGTATAGGGGGATGAGAATTGGTGATCATCTTGGCATTGTCACCGGTCTTCTTCTTCACCATTGGGATTTTCCTTATAGGTACTATAAAAACTTGGCATTTGAGTCCTTTGAGTACCACTCCATTGGGAATACACCCTTTTACAACTGATAATCATTTATCTTGACTCTTTTTTTAATTTTTTATGGGCATTGGCTTTGTTTTTACCAAGCACACTGTTTTTTCATGCCCCTTTTGTTTTGTTTTGAATAACCACGTAATGCTTTAACATTTGGGTTCTTGAGGAGTTTTCATTTTTTGTCGGCACTCGGGATTCTGCTGCTCGAACATTTGCCTTTTGCCTTGCCCCAGTGTGGGGGATGATCACCAATTGGGTTTAAATGAAATGAATTTACAGGCTCAAAGGGGCTACACAATGGAAAAAGTGTGTAGGAAAGAGAAAGAACCGCTCTTCATCATCTTAAGGCACTTGAATTATCGTATGAATTCAATGTAATAGCAATACCTAAAGATTGATGCAAGTGAGAGCAAGAATATTCCTATCAATTTCCTCACCTCATGATGTTGTCTTACCTCTAGCTTGCCCTAATGTGGGGTGGTTCTTGACAGGGGTAATTTAAAAATTATCCACGTGTGTGGGCTCAAAAGGGTTTAAACAATGGATAATCACATAGTGTTTGAGATAGAGAATGAACCGCCTCTCATCATTTCGATCATCGTACCTTTCGCGAGAAAACTCTTTTCCTTAGAAACATGGAACTTCCTACACTCATCTCACCAGTATATGAGCAAGGGACTGTGTATAGGATAAGGCTTGCCTTTCTTTTCCTGACATGTCTCATTTAGCATGTTCAATTCATTCCACATCATTCATTAACTTGATCGATGGTGACAATCCTCAATGGAATTGGTAATTAAACAGGTAAAACTATCACGCAAAATTCTCCTTTGAAAGGTCACAAGTACTTCATGAACTCATTAGCTTTGAACACAAAGAGTTTGCAGCTCAAAAAGAAAGAAAAAGGGTTGGTAAAAAAAAATTATCCCTTTTTTGTTTTTTGTTTTTTTTTTTGTGGAAAACTTGTTGCCATCTCCAGGGATCGAACCCTGGTCATTCTCGGACCCTTTCATTCCCCATGCCACCAGGCCGAGGCGTTGGTGGTGTCCTCAGGGCATTTCTTTTTTCATTTAATTGAATTGACACTGGGTCAACACGTCTGATATACCGAATCAAATGAATTCGATATGTGTATGGAACAAGGCATTCCATTCCCACACAATTCAACGAAGAAATGAGTACCTTCAACAAATTCTTTCAAGGGTAATACTTCTTCACAGCATCAGAGTTAACAGGTTTAGAAAACTCACGACCATCCATTTCTGTAAGGATTAAGGCACCTCCAGGGAGTACCCTCTTCACCATATACGGGCCGCTATAATTTGGAGCAAATTTGCCTCCAGGATCAGGAAAAATCGGCAACACCTTTCTTAGAACTAGATCATTCACTTCGAAGTGTCTCAGCCGTACCTTCCGATTAAAAGACTTGGCTACTCTTTGTTGATACGCCTGACCATGGCAAAGAGCTTTTAACCTTTTCTCGTCAATTAGGTTCAACTGCTCAAACCTTTGTTGTGTCCATTCTGCCTCGGACAATTGCACTTGGGATAAGACTCTCAAAGAGGGGATTTCTACTTCCACAGGCAAGACCGCCTCCATGCCATAAACCAAGGAGAAAGGGGTTGCCCCAGTGGATGTTCGGATCGATGTCCGATACGCCATTAGAGCAAAGGGTAACCTGTCATGCCAATCTCGATAATTCTCGACTGTCTTAGCCAGAATTTTCTTGATGTTCTTATTAGCTGCCTCAACAGCTCCATTCATTTGTGGACGGTAAGGGGATGAATTCAAATGCTTGATTTTGAACTCATTGAACAACTCATCAATGAACTTGTTATTCAGATTTGTCCCATTGTCAGTGACAATTGCTTCGGGGACGCCATAGCGAGCGGTTATGTCACGCCTAATAAACTTCACGACATTTCGGGCCGTGACATTAGCATATGATGCGGCTTCAATCCACTTTGAAAAATAATCTATTGCCACCAATATGAATCGGTGCCCATTTAAAGCTTTGGGATTTATCGGGCCAATCACATCGATCCCCCACATTGAGAAAGGCCATGGCTCAGATAGCTGGTGCAACTCCGTTGGAGGAACATTTATTTTATCTCCATGAATTTGGCAACGATGGCAACTTCTAACATGCTGTATGCAGTCACTTTCTAGCGCAAGCCAATAGTAACCTAGTCTCATAATCTTCTTGGCCAACATGTGCCCATTCATGTGTGGGCCACAAACTCCTTCATGCACTTCTTGCATGATTTGGGTGGCTTCTGCTTCATCTACGCATCTCAATAAAACTGAATCATAAGATCTCTTGTATAAATTCTTACCACTGACGAAGAACTTTGAGGCCATCTTCATTATGTATTTCCTATCGGCTGGAGTGCTCCCTTCAGGAAATTCCTGCTTTTGGATATAGTTCATGATGTCGCAATACCATGGCTTCTCATCAAGCTCTTCATTCACGACCATACAATAAGAAGGTTTGGTTAGAACCTCAATTTTCAAAGGCTCAACTTCTAAACCATCAGTAACTTGCAACATAGATGACAACGTTGCCAGGGCATCGGCGAACTGATTATGAGATCCAGCCAAATAGTCAAACGAGATTTCATCGAACTCCTTCACCAACTCTTCGAGGTACTTATGATACGGCAGTAATTTGGCATCCTTGGTCTTCCATTCACCTACAGTCTGGAGTATGATCAATGCAGAATCTCCATATACCTTCAATTAGGCCACTCCCATTTCAATTGCGGCCTGAAGTCCGAGAATACAAGCTTTGTATTCAGCTATATTGTTAGTGCACGGGAATATTAATTTTGCGGCTACTGGGTGGTGTTGTCCGTCTGGGGATATCAGTACTGCCCCAGTACCAGAACCGGACAAGTTCACAGCACCATCAAAGAACATAGACCATGCATCTTCGTTTATGGCCAAAATACGATCATCCAAAGGACAATCATCATCATTGAAGATTCTAGGATTCTCAGCCAATATATCAGCAATTACTCGGCCTTTAACTGATTTTTTTGGCATGAACTGCACGTCGAATTCTGAAATCAAGACCTGCCATTTGGCTAGCTTACCCACCAAAGCTGGTTGATTAAATAAATACTTGATGGGATCGTTCTCAGTCACGAGAAACGTCTGGTAATGCAAGGTGTACTTTGTCGCGGTCTATGCAATACCCATACTAACGCAGCACAAGTTTTTCAGCATCGAATACTTTAGCTCCGAGACAAGTGAACTTTTTGCGAGGTAATAAATGGCCCGTTCCTTCGATCCACGGGACTCTTCTGAGCTAACATCGCGCCGAGTGACTCACTATGGATTGTGAGGTATAAAATCAAAGGATGCCCCGATATTGGTGGGACAAGAACTGGTGGATTCATCAAATATTGCTTCAACTTGTCGAACGCCTCTCGACATTCATCATTCCACTCCACTCGTACGTTTTTCCTCAAGAGTTTGAAGAATGGCTTAGCGGTCTCCGAGAGTTGGGAAATGAATCGTGCAATGTAATTTAGTCTCCCTAGGAGACTCCGGACCTCATTCACTGTCGACGGAGGTTGCAGCTCACATATTGCCTTCGCTTTAGATGGGTCAATTTCGATCCCTTTGCTACTCACCATAAACCCAAGTAATTTTCCTGATGCTGCCCCGAACACGCACTTGGCAGGGTTTAAACGGAGTTTGAATTCACGAAGCCGATCAAATAACTTCTTGAGGGTTTCAACATGACTTTTCCCAGGCTGGGTTTTTGCAATCATATCGTCAACATAGACCTCGATTTCTTCATGCATCATGTCATGGAACAACGTAACCATGGCTCGTTGGTAAGTTGCCCCTGCATTTTTGAGTCCGAAGGGCATGACCTTATAATCAAAGGTTCCCCACGGGGTGATAAATGCTGTCTTCTCTTTATCTTCATCCTTCATTCTTATTTGGTTGTAGCCAGAAAAACCATCCATGAAGGAGAATAATTCAAATCCGACAGTACTATCCACGAGAACATCGATATGTGGCAATGGGAAGTCATCCTTTGGGCTGGCCTTGTTCAAATCCCGATAATCAACACACACTCGGACTCGACCATCCTTCTTCATGACCGGTACTATGTTGGCCACCCATTCAGGGTATTGCGAGACTTCAATGAATCCCACTTTGAGGAGTTTCATTACCTCCTCTTCTATCTTCTTCGAGAGCTCCGGTTTAGTCCTTCGAAGCTTCTGCTTCTTAGGGTGCATGTTTGGATTAGTGGGTAAACAATGTTCCACAATTGATGGATCTAAACCTGGCATATCAGCATATGTCCAAGCAAAGATATCTTGATATTCTTTTAGCAATTGAGTCAGGTGCTCGGCCTCATCTTTGGGAAGATTTGCCCCAATCTTTATCTCTTTGGGCTCCTCGGCATCACTCAGATTGATAGTGACGGTTTGCTCAGAGGTGAGAACTTTGGGTTTTTCATGTTGCTCCCAACTTTGTTGTACTCCAATGGAGTCACCATTTGGATCATCAGGGTCATCACCGTCATCGCTCATGACATTGGATTGGACCATTTTCACCTCTTTGCCTATCATAAGGCTACTCCTGAAACATAAAATGGATAGTTCAAAAAGACAAACAGGGCTAAAAGGCATGAATTTCTTTTCTATTTTTTTGAATTTTCCTTCCTTTTGAATTTTTTGATTGATTTTTTCGAATTTTTATTTTATTTAAAGAATTTTGGCAAAATATTTTGGAAAAACTTTTTGACATGAGGAAGCATGATGAAGCCCAGGCCTCAGAATTCTCCTTGGATTTTTCTTTTCTTTCATCGGTTAGACATCATCACCGGGCTGGTTTGGTATACCCCATCATGCCCTCAAAATAAAACTTGTAATTGTAATTGATATTCATCAACCAAATTACATTTATTGGATTGAAAAGTACGGCAATCAAAGTGAAATGAAACCCTAACAGTCAAACCCTAGCAAACATCAACTCCTGACAAACGACATGCAGAATACGATAAGCAAACCCTAGAAAACATCAAATCCTAAAAGCGATAAGATTCCCACGCAGGGGAGTGCGGAAAAGTAAATGTGTTACTCTTGGGGGCCAGCACCCATTTCCTCCGATGGTTCTTCATTAATGGCACCTATAAGGAGATCATCAAACAGGCTCGTGATCCCTTCCATCCCATTATCTAGATCCTCTGTCTTTGAAGTTGTCGGGTCATCCATGCTACTCCATCCATCGGGCGTGATACCACGGGTGGTGATCACTCCTCCTTCATCATGCATCATTCTAGCAGGGCCGGGGAATGTCTCGCGGATATCGAGGGGTAATGAGTTTTTCCTCTCTTGTTCATGTCCTCCACCTTTTCCATGGTACCCTAATCCGGCGGAACGAGACCTTCGAGGGGCTTCAATAGGATTCCGGATACCCTGCTCTTTTTTACCAAGTCCACGGCCAGGAATAAAGCCATTTCCAACCATCACTCTTGCTACCATAACTACTGCATTTGACACATTAGGGATAGGTGCTGTCGATCCTCGAGATGCATGAATAGTGGATACGAGCTCAAACGATTGGTAGCTCGACTCCTCCCTACGTTCCGGCTCGACATAGGGGATGGCCGTCTCATGATAGATCCGATGATCTTCCTCGCCATGAACAATGACTAGCTTTCCTTTGACAACAAATTTCACGCTTTGGTGAAGACTTGATGGCATAGCTCCAGCAGTATGAATCCAAGGACGCCCTAATAGAAAATTGAATGCGGTAGGAATGTCCATCACCTGGAAAAGGACGTTGAACATCACCGGCCCTATTTGCAGATCAAGGTGGGTCTCCCCTATCACCTCCTTTCTCGTACCATCAAAAGCTCAGACGGAGGTCTTTGCAGCACTTATTTTTGAAGGATCTCTTTTCAGGCGGTGAAGAGTCGCCAATGGACAGATATTCAAGGCAGACCCATTATCAATGAGTACTCGAGCCACATGGGAAGCCTTGCACTTGACGGATATATATAATGTCTTAGTATGTCCCCTCCCCTCAAGAGGGAATTCTTCATCAGAAAATGCTATTAAATCCTTAAGAAGAATCGATCCTACGAATTCCTCCAACCTGTCTACCTCAATCGTCTCTGGTACACGAACTTCACTTAGAACCTTCATTAGAGACTTTTGATGTGTAGGAGATGTTTGCAAGAGTTCAAGTAAAGAGATCTGAGCAGGCAATTTTCGCAACTGGTCGACCACGTTATACTCACTTGCTTTGATTATAGCCAGAAATTCCTTGGCCTCTTCGTCAGTAATTGGCTTTGCAGGTTGGGCATTAGCTTGAGCATAGGTCCGACCAGACCTTGTAATCAGGTCAACATCTAGCTCGTATGACCAAGGGACTGCTTTGTTATCCTTGTACTCATACAGCTGGGGCATCTCAATAATTATTTCTTCATCAGTTGAAGGCGTCCTCAAGTGGAGGCATGTCCTCGATCAATGGATCTAATTCACTCTTTTCAGCACTTAGCTTAGCAAATTTCTTTTCCCAATCAATGACGACTTCGGAGATAGTTGACACTGTTCCAGCTTGGTCAGCATATATGATCATGCCAGCCTTAACCATTTCTTGAACCCTTTCCTTCATGGTAGGCAAGGGAGGATTCTCATCTGTCGGATAATAACCAACTCTAACTAATCCGCTATAGATATCTTTGACAGACACCTTCAAGTTCATCTTTTTGCCAGTATTGAACTCGAAGATTGCATTCACATTTCCCTGATGTTCCGGCAACGGATTCTTCTTGACATTCGGTTGGGTGGTACGGAAAGAAAATGCCTTAGTATCCAACAAATTTTGGATCTTGTGTTTCAAAGTCAAACATTCATCAGTTGAATGGCCGACCTCTCCCATATGATACTCACATTTTTTGGAGGGGTCATAATTGGAGAATTTTTCAGCATTGGGCCGCTTTGGTTCGTGGGAGATCAATCCCTTATTTCGGAGTATCGGTAAGACCTGAGATAGAGGGCCAGGAAGAGGAGAGAACTGCCTTTTGGTGAATTGCCGCTGTGCAGGCACTCGGCCTCCATCTTGCTGATTCCCGGGGACACGAACTATCGGAGGCTTACTAGGGGCTGGTTGCACATATGCAACATTGACTTCAGTGGTTGGTTCTTTATCTTTCTTCATGGTGAACCTTTTGCCCAGATGAGTTGGTTCATTGAACCATCCATCCCTTAGCCCTATCTCGATCTGTTCACCCACTGGGATAAGCTGGTTGAAGTTCTCAACGTATGTGCTAGCCATCCGGTTACGGAACTCATATGGGAGAGTCTTGACGAACAACTTCATCAACTCCTTGTGTGTAGGCTCAGGAGTGATTTGAGCCGCCACCAAGTTTCGCCACCTTACAGCGTACTCCTTAAATGACTCACTTTTCTTCTTCTCCATCCGCTCAAGATCCTCTCGGGAAGGTGCAATGTCCATGTTGAACTTATACTGCTTTAGGAAAGCGTCAGACACTTCATTCCAGGTGTCGAGAAGGTTTACATTCTTCATTATGTACCAGTTGAGTGCGGGCCCTGTCAAGCATCGTATTTCTCGAACTCTGGCATCTTAAACTTCTTCGGCACTTTGACTTTCTCATAAACTGACAAGTCGAACGGGAGTGAATTTTGCGATTCTTGCAATTGTTTCAGTTTCTCTTCAAGTTTGGCAAAGCGTTCATCTTGCTCCGCCTTAGGGACATTGTTGGGCTTAGCCTTTTCAGTTGTGACGAACAGTGGGTCATCCTCCAGTTCTGGCATGTCATCATCACCTATTTGGGCCTTGTTCGTCTGCTTTGTGACTACTATCTCGAGGAGCGCGGATGCAAGAGTTTGATTCACTTGGAGGGATTGCATTTGATCTGTCATAAGTTGCATAGAGGTGAGCAACTGCTGGAGTTGATTTTCCACAGCGGTCATACGATCACGCATTTCGATTTGGTCGGCCATTTTTGCTCTTGATCGTGTAATGATGGGCGAACGTGGAGGATTCGTTATCACCTAATTTGAAGAAACGGACAAAAATAAGTATCTCATATGAAATACACCGGTCCATGGCAATGGTCTAAAACTTTTATTCATTAATGGAGTTTTTGACAATCCTAACAAAATAGAAGCAAGATTGATCCAAGCACTTCATTAATGAAATAGAAGCTCGAAATGCCCTAAACAAAAAACTAGGAAAGTAAATGACTCAACTTTCTAAAAACAAGATAGATTCAAACACTTCATCTAGCTTGATCAATATACACTCGGGACACCATTCGGCGCAATCGCTTATTCTCCTCTTGAGCTTTTTCAACAACCCTTTTGAGGCGTTTATTCTTAGCGCGGTTGGTGATCTTTAGCGGCACCTTTGGTATCTTTGGAAGTAACTCCTCTGGAATCTTGTGTTGTTGAATGTAGTTAATTGAGGCATAGTACTTCATTTCTTTGCCCTTGAGCTCCTCCTCAGGCCACTTGAGTTTTCGTGGCTGGCACATATCCCACATTGATTTAATTGTGAGAATGGAATCTTCATGGTCTTGATTTCCATCAACGAAGTTGGCTTGGAGTGGATCTGCTTGCAATGCCGGGGGAAGCTCTTGCACAACTTAATACTGACGGGTCACTCTAGTTGGATAGTATTCCGTTGCTCTAGTGAATCCCAGTAGAGGGACTGGGCCAACACCTCCACATGAAAGTCTCGCCACACGAACTTGGAACCACTTAGCATGCCATAGGAAACCCTTGGAAGTCGCTTTTTTCATGAAAGCTAGCCATCTAGAATAATGGTAATCCGGTGCATGTTTTTGGTTGTTCTCAAATCTCATAATAGGGTGATTAGAGTTATTAACATCATGTATAGTCATTGAACCACCAAACCCTTTTATATGAGAAAGAAACCAAATTTGCAAAAGCTCAGGAGAGGAATGGAAGGTCTTATCACCGCTTCCTTTAAATCGAGTGAGGGAAAGAAAGGTTTTAACCAAAATAGTGTTTACAGAATTTTTTCCTCCCAACACTTGTTCAACTAAGTGAGCCATCAAAGGGTTAATAGCATTCTTGCAATGAGGAAAAAGTATAAAACCAAAGAAAGCTAAAAGGAAAACCCTTCTCATTTGAAATGAATTGCCATTTTCAAAACATTCTTTTAGAAAAGATAAATGACATGTATTGCGGTGAGCTTTTAAAACCTTTCTTACATTATCCTCCTTAATTCTAAGAAAATCGGATAAGGCCACAACGGGGTCTATTCCGATAGGTGGACTAATTAATTCAGCTTTCAAAGATTTTCCTATGGCAATGCTATACTCTTCCAAGGTGGGCGTGAGTTCATGCTTATCGCCGAAGATGAAAGTAGAAGTCTTGAGGCACCAACAATGAGCAAGTGCTTGGATGAGGCCGCCATGGATGTTGATACGCAGCAATGGAAGTAGTCGACTAATGTGTGACTCTACAAATTGACAGCCAGCTTGGTCTAACTTGTCCCACCATGCGCTAAGCTCTTCCTTTGGAGGGAGAATAATTCGAATGTCCGGTATTCCCATTGTATATTGATCAAGACTCAGGACAATCCTAATGCCATGGACCGACAAAATAATATGGTAGAGTAAGTAAATTGCAAAGGCGATAATTTAGAGAACTTACTTTACCAATAAACAAAGGGCGATCACATAGACATGCGCATGGTAAGTGGCTCGATTTCTAGTCTATAAGGCTTAACAAAGTGAAGCCACAAGAATGATCAGGCTAGCCACGGGCGTGCGGACTAAGTCGGGTCCTCATGACTTTGGCTTGGTCAAAGAGCCGACCTAGGTTGCGGGCAAGCGAACCGAGGTGGGTACTCTTGACACCAGAAAAGAAACTTCGGGATTGAGATGGGCGACTCGTACCGCGGGCATGCGGTTGAAGTGGTATCCATCTCAATACCATCCTAGATGATCCTATGCGGCCCAGGTCCGGCGGCGGGTTGTGTGTGTAATAGTGTAGTGCAAATGCAAGGCATGCACAACAGTTTATATCAAGCAACATTTCATATGTGAAAGTAAACCATACATTCCTACACCACCCTGCAAAACAAAGGTCAGCAAACACTTCCCCTTATACCTCCCATTCTACAAAAACATTTAACACCTTAAATGTTAGGGGCGTACCTAGAATCCTCGTTGCCAACAAAAATATTTTTCAAAAAGAAAATTGGCCTAAGTCCATTAAGAGTTTCAACTCGAGTCCCCAGCGGAGTCGCCAAGCTGTCGCGACCTCTCCGAAGCGGGTTGGACCACCTAAGGGTTCGGCTAATGGATTGCTAAGCCTAGACTTAGCTCGGGCTCTCCCAAACCCATACCAATTCGCGACTTAGGTTCAAATTCTTAGCATGCAATTGATTTTTCAATTAGGAGTCGCCACTAATCTATTTTTGGTGGGTCGATTAGAAACCCAAGTAAAGTAACGGGAGAATTACTTCACTCCTACGAACCAGAGATTGTGAGTTCGGGGACTTGGTTACGCTAGATTTCTCTAACGCCCTTTCAGTACCTTTCTCTTTTAAAAAAACATGTTTTGCAGGCAGCTTGGATTGATTTTAATTCACTTTCCTAACATGTGAGGTAATCATGCGGATGCGCAAACCACCAATTTAACGCCCAAGAAAGCGATGAATAAATTGCAGGACTTACCTCATAGCAACGAAAACATCTGCATTGTTAGATCAGAATTCACATCAATAGACCTAGATATGATTTCTAATTAACAGGCAAATTCCTTTTTTTTTTTTGGTTTTTACTTATTTAATGAGAATCATGCAATATGCAATGCATGCTATTAATCTAACATGGAATGGCATGACAACATTTTCTAAACTACATGACATGAGTAAAATATATTTTTTTTGTGTTTTCTTAATGAACATGCAATAATTAAATATGCAAATCAAAATGACCTAATTATAATGACGGGCAATTTTTAATTAAATGAGCCTAATCCTACATGACGTGCCCATGATGTTTTTATTCCTAAAAGTGCAATTTATCCTAAAAATTGAAATTAATTTATGAGACATGCAATTCTATTCTAATATGCATGATGATTTTTTGTTTGTTTATATATTTATATATATAATTCGAAATTTAAAAAAATTGCACACAATTAAACACGCAACCTAAAAAAAACTAGCACCCTAAATTAATTAATTAATTTTTTTGGGATTTTTTTTTGTTATAAAAATTTAAAATCAAAAATCCTATTCTAAATTGACTAGTGCAATTCTTAAGAAAAACTAATATCCTGAATGCATTTTTTGGATTTTTGTCATTTAAAAAAACGAAATAACTAAATACGCTAACCCTAGCCCTAATCCAACTTGCATTTTTTTGAAATTTTTTATGCAAAAACAAAAAGTTAATTCAAATAACCCGATATCCAATCCAATCAAGATGAGATTAATACCGAAAATTAACAAACCATATCTCGCACATGAGATCGGGTTGGTCAATTTTAAATTAAATCGCGAATCGAATCTCGGGCATGAGATTGGATTGTCGATTTTTATACGAGATAGTGAGTCGGATTTCGGGCGCGAAAATCAAACTCCTAATCCCTAGTTTGAGGGGTTATTTCACATTGGAACCTCAATCATGCATTAATGAATAAAAACACTAAAAAAACTATATAAAAACAAACTATAAACTATATAAAAAATAAAGATAAGATAATAATAATAATAATAAAAAACTACCTAATGTTCCCCTTTTGCTTTTTCTTTTTTTTCTTTGTTTTCTTCTTTTTCTTTTCCCACGCACGGCTTGCTCGTGGGTCACCAAAGGCAGCACTCCGGCGAGGACCGGCCACGAGCAAATCGGCGGGAGCGGCGGACCCGCGGCGGCAGCGCAACGGTCGCGGGTGGTGTGCTTTGCGGCGTCGGGTCGCTGGTCGGATTGGCACGGGCGGAGTAGCGAGCAACTTCGCTCGGGGAGGCTCGGAGCGGATTTGCTAGGCATCGGATGAGCGAGCAGAACGAACGGCGGCGAAACTCGGCTGGCGAGGGGGCGTCCACGGCGGAGCTCGGGCGGCTGGTTCGGGCGAGCGGATCACCGGCGAAGGTGGGGCATCGACGTACGTGCGGTGGCTCGGCGTCCGGATCTCGGAGCGGTGGAAGTGGCTCGGGTGGTCGCTCGAGTGAGGTGAGCTGCGGGGACGCTGCGGTCGGTGCTCGGAGCAACGCGGGGGCTCGGAGGAGCGGCGGCGTCGGGGTGTTAGGTCGGGCGAGACGCGGCGTCGCAGGCCGGGCCCCGAGGACGTCGGCGCCGGGTTGCGGCGCGGCGAGCGAGTGGGAGTGCGGGGTTGCTGGTGCGGGCGGTCAGAGGCGCGACCGTGGATATGGGCTGGAGGGTGCTCGCGTAGGGGTGCGGCGGCGCGGCGTCGTGGCTTGATCTCGAGCGGAGGGAGCAGTGGCCGGCTCGGAACTGGCGCGGTGCTGCGGGCTGCAGTGGCGAGAGAGTTCGGGGATACGGTCACGGCAGCGGAGCTTCGGACGGCTATCAGGTGGTGCAGGACGGCAAGCGGGCTCGGTGGTGCGGCGAGGAGGCTCGCGGTGGAGGGCTGCAACAACAACGGTTTTCGGAGCTCCAGTGACCGCGAAACAATAGCTACGGTGACGGAGTTGCAGGTGTCGCTCGAAGCTTCGAGCTGCAAGGTGCGGGCGAGCGGAGGAGGTGCTTGGAGGAGGGTGCTTGCGGCGTCGGACGCGAGTTGCAGGCGGAGGCTGGCGGGCGCGATGGAGGCGAGCGACGGCGCGCGGGAGGCGAGGGGCGTCGAGCGCTGCGGGTGGAGGCAAGTAGGTCGTGGGTCGTCGGGTTGACGCCGGCGACGGGTGAGTGGGACTCCGAGCTGCGGAGAATGGAGGACACGAAGCGAATCGGGAGCTGCTGGTTGTCACGGCCACGCGGGGGCGACGAACGGCGGTGCGAGCTCGTGGGTGGTGCTCGCACGGGGGCGGCCGGCGGTGCGGTGGCTCGGCTGCTGGTGCACCGGCGAGCGCGCAGCGGCACGGACACGATCGGAGTAGCGAAACCGGTGGAAATCCGCGGCGAAGAACCCCGGAGAAGATGAACAGTAGGGGTCTTGTCTTTGCTTTTTGCTTTTCTTCTTTTTCTTTTTTTTTTTTTTTTCCTCTCTCTCTTTCCCCGTCTTCGGTCTCGCCGTCTCTCTCTGTGTTTTTTTTTTTTTTTTTAATCTCCTCCCCCGACTTCATATTTTCCTATTTTTTGGTTTTTCTCTGACACACTCCCTTACACACTCTCTTCCCTTCACTCGTTTGGATGAAGGAGAACCTTTCACAATGAAAATTTTTCTTTTTCGCTCCCCTCACAAACCTCTCGAATGAATTTTTTCATTCCCTTCTCGAATGAATTTTTTTTGTTTCTCCCTCCTGTTGCCCCCTCTTTCCTTGCTTATTTATAGGCAACGGGTGAACAGGAGGCAGCCGCAACTTTCCTTTGCTTGTTCAAGTTTGGTTCTTTTTTTTTCAAATATGGTGGCCACCGCCTGATCTCTAGGAAGGAAAGTATTATAAAATGCCAGCCCATCTTTTTGCATGCGTCATTGGAATTTTCACTTCCCCCCTTCATGTGTGCATGTGCATGCATTAATTTGGGGAAGAAAATCCACGTTCATGGATTCTTCTTTCTTCTGCACGCTTGGGCCTTCTTATATGGCTACTTGTCCCTCCCTTCTATAGGATAGCCACAATTTTTGACTTTTCTTGTTTATTATTTGCTTCCTCCTTCAGCAAATTGATCGTTTACTTCTCCTGACAACCCACACTTGAGAGAGAGAGAGAGAGCATATTATATAATATATCATGGGCTCATTTTGCCTCTCTGAGGCTCCTCACGTCCGCCGAATTCTTGCGCATGCATGTGCATGCATTAATGAGCGAGAGACAATGGACGTGCAGGAACTTCTTTCTTCTCCAGCCGATTTGCTCTCCAAGAAGGAGAGAATATTATAAAATTGTGAGCCCATCTTCTTGCAGACCTTCTTCGGAATTCTCGCGTGTGCAGTGGAGAATTTTTCTTTGGTTTCTTCACGCTTGCGGCTTCTCTAGAATTTTCACGTTCTCCCTATTTTATCCATGCATGTACATGCATTAATGAGGAAGAAACAATGGACGTGAAGAACCCTTCTTTCTTCTTTCTTTGACTTTCATTGTGTGTTTTCAGATTAGCAAGAGAGAGACCACCTTTTGCACATGTAATCGACCGCGAGCCGCTACGTCTTGTTGTCTTTTGGTACCAACGCAAATGCAACTACATGAAATGCAATTTCACTATTTTTTTTAATATTAAAATTTTTTTTTTGCAACTAATTACTAAATGATTAGGCAAAATTTAGGTGTCAACACGATGCTTTCTTCATAATCTGTCTCCAGGACCTGGCTTGCAACACTAACATCTGCAGGGCCTTCGTCTCTGTTTGGATGAACAGTTACATGCAAAGTTGCAAATCTATCTGACAAAAAGTCCCTTTGTTTTTTCCTTGACTGTGTAAGCTCCTCATCGTCGGCGTCACTTAAGATTAACAAATTTTTAGCTTCAGCCGCCAACCCTTCATCGTCATCGTCATCATCACTGTCACTGGATTCAACTACTTCCCAATCTAATTCAGTGATGGTGACATCACCCATGTCACAATCGCTCTGGTGAACAGCATCTACGCCCCTCTCCTCCCCATCATGTCCATCATGACCTATTTCATCTCCTCCTTCTCCTACTTGGGTGGTAACTCTGTCATCATCTTCGTCCTCACTATTGTTTTCAACAAACACTTTCGCCTCTTCGCCATGAAGATAATGATATAAGACATCCCTAAAACCATTATCATCTTCCAAACTCTCAAACCATCTCTCAAGCCTTTCCCAGGAACACAGTACAGTAACTTTTGTACTCTACAAGGCAAAAATGTCACTATATCCCTAACAAATCCAATATAAGATGCCTTCTTTATATCTACAAAGATGATACCCTCATTCCCCCCCTCATACTCCCACTCATCCTCCCCAATCACAAAATCTCCACCGTAGTAAACGATGACAGCAACATAGTCTTTATGCGCCATTTCTGCAACAAAAGAGGACAGATATACAATTAACTTTTGAGACCACATTCACAAAGAACAGACAATTGCTAGTGGAGGTCCCTACACTCTTTATTAAAGAAAAGAAAAGAAAAGAAGAAGAGAGAGGGAAGATGCGATCAGATGACAGCTGCAGCTTGAAAACAAGAGGCCTCAGGATAAGGACAAATAAAAATAAAGATGGGACCCGACAACTGCTTTGATTATGCCGTTGCATTTCTTTAAAATATGGAGAGATTCCTCAGCATGGGTCCTCAACAATGCAATTTATTAAAAAAATATCCAGAAGTCCCCATCCCCACAACCTTCGATTCGAACATGTGCAAAGTCCAATACTCTGAACCCTAATAATCACTAATCATCACACATTTCACATCCGACCACTACAAATTACTTTCGCACATCACAATTCAACACCCTGAATGAATCACACGTCACAGTGGATGAGGCGATGTCGAGCCCTACACTGAGCCCTAATTTTCCCCCCGCCGAGCCCTACACCGAGCCTATATTTCAATGTCGCTCCTAAACTGTCAATTCGAACCCCCCAATAGGATTGTAACACTACATCTCAGCCATAAATCTCACATCAAGCCTGACATTTCCCAGCCGACCCCCAAATTTGAAGTCCGAGCCCTAATAAACGAGTCGGAGCCCTAATTTCACCACAGGGGAGAGGAAGAAGAGAAAAAACCTGAGCAAATCGACGATAGTGAGCGACGACGGCGAGCGACAAAGGCGAGCGATGACGGCGAGCGATCACCTGCGAACGGCGAGCTGTGAACGGCGATGGATGGAGAGGACGTCAAACCTAGTGTGAACTGACGAAATGTTAAAATCAAAATAAACCAAACGAGGTTGTTTAACACTAATGAAAAACGACGTCGTTTAGTTTGGCCAAATGCACAATGGATGGGGCGACGTCGCTTTCCTCCTCCACGTGTGCTTTTTTTTATAAAAAAAATTGCCACATTAGTTAAGCATGTCGCCGGAAAATGCCACATCTGCATTTTGACCGGTTTTTGGCCGGATTGGCACTTAAGTGTCCCATTTTACTCCAATGATGGCACTTAAGTGTACCATTTTAAAGTTATGGCACTTAAGTGTCCCGGCGTGCCAAGTTATGGCACTCCAGGTGTCCTCACCTCCCATATGTTTTTTTTTTTTTTTTTTTTCGGTTGAATCCTTAATGCTAGGTTAAGTGCACGATCATTGTAACTTCATTTGATTCTTTTTTTTTTTTTTTTTGGGCGAAATTGGCTTATTCTAAGTTCTTCTAGGAAGTGCTAACGAGTTTTCCATAAATTAAGTCCTATGACTCATACTTAAGAGCAAGGGCTTTTACGTACCGGGTCAAATTAGAGTGACCAACAAGTCCATCCTTCTGCCAAATCGAAAGAAAATAAAAGAAAAAACAAGTCCATCCTTAGGACTCAACTTTCGAAAAATATTGGTGCTTGTTTTATGATGCGAGTCAAAATAAATCCTCTGGTTAACGACTGACGTTAAGAAAAATGAACGTCTAAGATTAGAAGCGGAGTTGATATATCTACTTGGTCCAATACTCGAAAAATTAAAGTTTTTTAGTGAAATTAAGTACCACTAAAGTATGCCAATAGATTCAAACTTTCAACTTGATTTGGAATCCCTTATTATGAAAATATTGAATTGTCGCGACACTTCTCTATTCCTGAAAATACTAAGCTGCAAAACCGTTGGGGCTCTTCTTAAGCTCGCTACATGTCATTTTGTGAACCGATGTAATCTTCTTTAAGTTAGTTATATAAAATGCGTCGTAACAAAATTATGCTAGCACTTCGATGGCTTGCTCATTTGGGTTGGCCATGCCAGGTTCCAATCTTTCGGCACATCATCCCAATTCTTCTTTTCGAATCTATTTTCTTGTTTTTTGTCTTTATTTCCATATCATATTTACAAATATAAAATTAAATTAAATTTAATAAATCTATAAAAATATATATTCTAATGACTAAAAATTCATCGTGCTTTGATGTAATTATCAAGGGCCGAGAGTAAGGTTTATTTCTTTAGATAATGAAAACTAACAAATGACTCATGAATTATGATGAGAACAAACTTATTCTTATTTCTGATAGAATACAACATTAATTTCGGACATTCTTTATGTAAAAAATTCTTCTTCGCATTGATTGATATTTTATTTATTTTACTTTCAAATGTTACGTATAAATAGTAATTTCATTTTGAGGCACTAATCAATCAAAACTAATAAATTACTCGTGAACAACGATAAAAATAGATGTATTCTTATTTCTAATATTAATCTTACAATAACTTTGAACATGCTTTGTGGGGTAAATTCTTCTTTTTATTGATTGATATTTTATCCATGTTATTTACGAATGCTATATCTAAATTAAACTCTAATATGCAATGACGTACAAAAATTAACCCTAACTCTACATGACAAATGCATGATGATTTTTTGTTGTGTTTTTCCTTTTTTCCAAAATTAAAATTTAACATGCAATTTAAATAACAATAAAACTAGCATCCTAAATGAATGTATTTCCTTTTGTTTTCTTTTTTTTTAATTCGAAATTAACAATTTCCAAATAATTAAACATGCAATCCAAGTTAAAAAAAAAAAAATAGCAACCTAAATTAATTGATTGATTTTTGATTTTTTGATTTTTTTGAAAATTCATGATAAATAGAATGCTTAACCTAAATATGTAAATAACCCTAAAACATGGAATATTCTAGCTCAGACATGCTTCAAGATGAATAAAGCAATCAAGTCCATTAAAAATCATCAATATATATATATATATATATATAACATATCATTTAGATCAAGGGATAATATTTCGCTGGTAAAATCCATTAAATATCAATTTTATTTCCACTTGATTAATTATTTCATCTAAAGCTTTATAGATGAAATAAAAAAATCCGGCATGGTTGCGAATCAACTGATATGTTAGAATTTCTAATTATGCATAGAGATATATTTCAAATAAAGAAACCAAGATAATAAATAAAATAAGATCAAATAAACTTGCCTGATAAAATAAAGCAAATCTACCTAATTTGATTTTTTTTTCCTTTTGTTCCTTCTCTTTTGTTTCCAAATTTGGCGGCTCGTGTGATGCACAGCCGTCGGTATTCGGAGGTCCGGCGAGGTGGATCGGTAGTGGCTGGATCAGCAGCGAAACAGGGGAGGCAGTAGGTGGCTTCGCTCGGTCTTGGGCATAGGAGAAAACCCAGTAGCAAGGAGGTTGCTCAAGCGTGCAGTAGCTCGCTCAGGTGGAGGACTCGGGGCTGGCAGACGCAGCAGTCACGGCTGGTCACGGTTCAGGCAAGAGCAGCGATGTTGGGCTGTAGCAGATCGGTAGGGGATGGTGGCGCGGGCTGAGGCGCGGCGGCGGAGCTGCAGACGTCGCTGGTGCAGGCGCGCGACTGACAGTGGGCTCAGCCGGAGGGAGACGAGCGGCGACGGGCAGTGCAGAGATGGTGGCGCGGCGAGGTCAGGAGCGGCGGGCTTTGGAGCTTCGGCGTCACGCTGGGCAGCAGCAGGTCGCGATGGCCGGCGCGGGTTCTCGGGCTGCTGCAACGTCGCAGGGGTCGTCGGGTGGTGTGGGCGAGTTGCTGCGGGTCGCAGGTTGCTGCGTAGCGAGGCTTGCGGGTGCTGGTGCGCGGAGGCGCGGCAATGACCGGCTGAATCGCGAACTGGCGGGTTGCAGGTGAAGCGGAGGGAGCTGCTGCAGGCATCGGTGGCGGCTTCGAAATTCAGGGCGGCGGTGTCTGAAGCACGGTGGCGGAGGCACAAACAGAGGTGCTGAATCGTGGCTGCAGCAGGTGTCGGCACTGGCGGAGCTGCGGTGAGAGCAGCAGAGGCGCAGATCGAGTGGCGAGGAAGAGGCAAAGAAGAAGAAAAGTAACCTTGCTTTTTTTTACCTCTGTCAACCGCACATCCTTTCTGCTGACTTCTTTTCCTCTGCACTTGTCAGGAAAAGAGAAGAAAAGACTCCCTTTTGTTTTTTTTTTCTTTTCTTTGGACTCTTTCTTACACAGATTTTTTTTTTCGCTCGTATTTCTCTCTTGAATTTTTTTGAACTCGCTCCCTCTTTAGTTACGAAAAATGAACCTCTTTTTATAGTGATTCTAAACAGCTGCTTTGTATGGCATATTTCAAAATTCCATCTTTTGTTGCAAGGATGCAAACCAAAGCATGATTTCGCAATCAACTTGATTTTGCATCGATTTCTTCTATTTTATCAAAATCCTTGCCCTTTGTTCACCTAATTTTTAATTGTTTCTGCATTTATCAAAATCTAAATATCTATCAGAATTTCAAATTTTAATACATAATCAATCAAATCGATTTCCTCCATTTTTTTAATCTTTTTTCATTTTACTTGTTCCAATGCAATTTTTATTTTCTTTATTTTCCTAGACTTTTTAAAATTAGGTGTCAACATCGCTGATTGGCATTTTGGATTCATATCAAGTAGGAGGTACTTTCGCAATGAATACAAGTACTGAAGACTGGATGGTCTCACTCCTGTAATACAAAGAATGGCTTTGATGGATGAGCTCACCAATTCGGATGACATGTTCATATTTATTCTAATGACAAACGTTGGCGGTTCAAGGACAAATCTAACTGAGGCTAATAGGGTGATTGTAGTTGACCCTGACTGGAACCCGAAGAAGCTTTTGCGTGTGGTTGTTTGTTCTGAGATCGAGTTGTGGTTCTCTTTAGGTATTCGGATGGGTGTCTTGTGTTGCGTGTGTCGTTGGCTGTATCGATTTGATCTATACTGGCCACAGCGTTGGATTTTCTCTGTATTGAGTCGATTATCATGACACTAGTCATTCACGCAAGGTTCTGAGTTGAACGAAATGAGAAATCCATATTCTTCTATCAAGGCACTTCAGAAACAGATGCTTTCATCCTGGGCATTCAAATAGGAGGGCAGTTGCAACGAATGATCTGTTTTGGGTTCCGCAGTCTCATAACAGCAAATTCGACCTTTGGTATAAAGAGATTGAAGCACCGGTTGTGCACGTTATTCATCTTTGATTCTAGACAGCATGCACTTCCTGTCACTTGGGTAATTACTCGTAGCTTTTCGAAGCCAGATGTCTCCAAGTGAATGAAAGCACTTCTTGATTGACGAAGAAGTGTAGAGCCTTGGGGGAAGATTAGTGGTTCTCTTATTAATTATATGATTTTTTTGGAACTAATATGACTAGAGTCATTGAGACTTAGAAGTGTCCAACTTTCAACTTCAAAATGAAAGATTTGGGTGAAGTAGATACTTTATTGGGTGTTAAAATTAAAAAAATAAAATAATGAGGGTTATTCTTTAAGCCAAAGTGATGACATGGAAAAGATGTAAAATAAATTTAAACCTCTTGGCTTCAAAGCAATGCGTACTCCATTTGATTCAGTATTAAATTAAATTATAATACCGGTAGAGTGGTAGGACAATTTAAATATACTAGTGCTATAAGGTCTTTAATGTATGCAATGTATTATACTAGACCTGGTATTGTGTAAGTTAAGTAAGTATATTAGTAATATGAGTATAGAACATTGGATTATCTTAAGAAGACTATAGATTTGAGATTGTTCTATAATAACTATTCAATTGTATTAGAATTATACAATGATGTTAGTCAGATTACAAGTGTGGGAGATGAAACTTCTGAATGGATTTTCACCTTACGTAAATGTGTTGTTTCTTAGGTGAGCAAGAAACAAATATACATAACTTACTCAATGATAGAATCTAAATTTGTTGCTTTAACAACAAATAGGAAAGAGGCTAATGACCTAGGAATTTGTTGTTGGATATCAAATTATAGTCTAGTCCTACACCTCCTATTTTTATCCATTGTGATAGTCAGGCTACTTTGACAAGAGTTTATAGTAGCACCTATAATGATAAGTCTAGACATATTATTTTAAGACATGAGTATGTAAGACAATTGATTAAAGATGGTATCATAATAATTGTCTACGTGAGGTCAAGTAATAATTTTGCCGATCCTTTGACGAAGGCTTTATCGAGAGACATGGTAATAATGACCTCACAAGAAACGGGGCTGAAATCCTTTAATTAAAATCACTAATAATGGTAACCCAATCTTTTTCTAAAACATCACTAGTTACGATGTTTAATGGATAAGAACAAGTTATTGAATGTGATTGTTTGATACTAATGTAGCCCTAATATGAGAAGTCAGTATCATTTGTTACGTTTTGTAAGTTGAATTGAATTCTTAATGAAGTATAGTACAAACTTATAATGTGTTGATAGTAACAGAAACACATAGTAGGTACTTCACATATATGAGCTTAGAAGTGGCACCGCTTCTTACGAAAGTTAGGGTTGCTTTCTAGAGAGCTCATGAAATAGGATCAAGCACAAAGCCATAATAGTGTAGAGTAATATAAAACTTCTTATTGAGACAAGAGGTTAGTATATGTGCGGTATGTCCGGTTCTATTATATAAAAGTATAAGTTTAAAGCCGAGCTATTTGTCACTTTGATAGAGCTTTAAGATGCTTGTACTAAATAAATGTTTAACTTAAAAGAGACCTTTATATATGTATATTAATCTCACAGAAATGTTGAATGTATATTTCTAATATTTTATTTTTTGTTTTTGTTTTTGTTTTATAAACAAAAGTGGGTTATTGTTGGTAATTTGTTTATAAAACAAATGAAGATGCGCCTTATCCCATATCGAAAAGATGTGAGTGCGCACGTGGACGAGATTTGGTACTAACCGACGATCATTAATTTTATTTATTGAAAATTCGGATTTATTTTTATTTATTATTTATTTAATTCCGAATATTTTTATATCTTTTCAATGTAACATTTGAGACGTACTTGTTCACGAAAGGTTGTCTTTGTTCTTTTGCAACATTTTGAAGGGTTGCCTCTATTCAAAAGACAAATATAAGTACTTTTGTTTTGAGATCAAAAACATATTTTCTTCCATTTGAGCATCCAAATCGGGGTCAATACCGGCAAAAACATCTCTGAACAAGGTTCTAGTACCATGCCAAATGTGTCCGAAGAAGAAGAGCAAAGCAAATGAAGCATGTCCAAAAGTAAACCAACCCCTTGGATGGCCTTCCTTTTTTCTTTTTATTTATTATTTCTCATTAAGGGCTGAAAAATGAAATAGAGTATGCTCTGGCATATTTTTTTTCGTTTTATGCCCCGTAACTCTTCCTTAGCCAGGTTTGGTCAAAATAGCAAAAATGCGTTCCTCGTCATTAATATGTTTGTTCGCAATAACGGTGACTATTAGGAATGTTGTGAGGCAAATAAATCATTAAAGAAAGTGATATCATGACTCAAAGTCCGACTTGAGTACTTTAACGATTCGACTTCATTGTTTTACCCAATTCGAAATCATATTTTTCCAACAAAAAATACCTAGCTCTAGCCTCTATTCTCTCTCTGGATTATTGTGTGCTCGGTGTTGACCAGCGAAGAGAGAGAAAGCCCCCCCTCCTATTGGACGAAGCAAAGATTCCTCCTTTGTCTTCTTCTCCCTTTGTTATTGACGCTTGTTACTTCTTTTTTTGACGGCAAGATGTTGACCAAAAGACCACGATGATCTGCTGGAACAATTATTGAACACTTGGACTCCTTGATGATTGCCGTGGAATTGGTAGCCCTGGCCACACGAGGAGCAGTGACAATGACGTAGGCTCAACAGGAAGGAAGCAATGAGTCAACGTAGATCTCGTAGCTGTCTGGAGATATCATGGCAAGGCCAACCTGTTGTCGGGAGGTAGGCACGGCAATGGATTACCGTCTTATGACGGCGAACAACGACAGCCGATGTGAAGCTCAGTGGCAAGGTCAGGAAGGTCGCAACCACGAGAGGCTCGACATGTGATGATTGGCTGAACACTCCTCACCCTCTCTCATGTTTTCTGCAGCCGTGTCTTCTCAATTGCGTGGCCGTATGTGTCCATAGGTGTGGCCCCCCCAAAACCCTAGGCGTATTAATCTATTTATAGGCCACAGATTAGAGTTTTTAATTTTCCAAAATCATATCCACAAAAAATTCTTTTCCAAACACAATATTTGTATTTCTAAACGTGATATTTGCTTTTGAATTGAAATCTCACAAAAATAAATCCATAAAATCTCCTAAGAATATGGGCTTTGGCCAATTTGCTCTCTTCGTGAGCTTAGCTCGACTAATCAAATTAAAGTTTCTGAAGCATTAATTCGAACTCATCCGTCATCAGCCCAATGTAAATGCAAATTAAAATAAATGCACCTAAAACTATATGCTAAGCAATTAACTATTTTTTTAGGGATAAAATTAACCCTAATTTTTTAATGCAAAAAATAACTAAACAGATCACCAAAATTTAGGTGTCAACAATTAGGAGTCAAGAGAAGGTTTTATCTAGATACTGCAGTTTTTTCTTTCTTTTTGGCTACTTTTGGAATCCTATCATCTTTAGAAAACCATCCGAGAAGAAATTGGACAAAAAAGAAGGCCAAAAAGATATAGGGAGGCCCACGTGAGGCCAATCACAAAGTGTATATATAGGGTACCCAAACCCGAACTTCAAAACCACCAACCGCATTTGGCTATCTCTTGCACCCGGACACAGCAGAACATAAGCAGTATTTTGCTGTTTTTTTGTTGGTTCTACCTCCAAGATTCTGCAATTTCCATCAAGGTTAGCTCCACTGTCTTGTTATTAGTCTTGTTCCACATTGTTTCAACTTTGAGTTTTGGAGTCATTTCTAGGACTTAGAAATATATTGCAAACAACTCATCACATACTAGCTTCAGCATAAATGTTAGGAAACAACTGTTGTGGATTTGGAAATAAACACTAGTTACCCATATAGAATAGAAGACAAGCATCGGGATGATCACAATATGACCTTATTTAGAAAATAAAGAGACTAGTCTGCAAGAAAATGTAGTTTCAGCATGTTTTCTCATTGGCAACATACATATTGAAAAATATTTGTAAAATAATTTTTGTATTTCATAATGTCACGATATTTAGTTTTGATTGAGTGCAAATATGTTTTTTTTTTATGCGATTTGTGATATGTTACAAAGACTTATGGCATTTTTGCCATAGATAAGTGTGGAATGTTGTAAAATTTTATTTTTTATAATTCACAATATTGTAACATTTTCCTAATACATAAACAGTATTAGTTTTTTTTTTTTTGAAAAATGGGGTCATAACTATACTGAAAAATGGGCTAGACCCTACCATGCCCGCGTGTGGGTGCACGAATATTAGGTGCACTTAGCACTAACCTCTTTGTTATTTTCTTTACCAATATATATATATTGAAAAATGTCATAAAACAAAATTAGAGGATTTTGTGTACCATAAAAATCTCATTTGATGAATTTTCAAAAACCTGTTCAGTTGGCCCCTCTTTGAAAAAGGCTTTCTGGGGTCATAATTCGACCGTGATTGACCGGAAATAAGACACGGTTTCTAACAAAGTTTAAAAGAAAAAGAAGAGAAGTAGAGATCCAACCAAACAAAAAGGAAAAATAAAAAGGTAATATAAATCCAACACTGCAAAAAGTCGCTCCTGAAGTCAAAGAAAAAAGAAGGTCACGATATTGTCCCTCCTCGTTCTATATGCATGTTCCTAGTATTGCCTAGGGATGAGCATGTCGGACTGCCTAAATTGGAAATCACCCAGATCAGATTGAACTGGCTGATTTAGTTTGGTTCTTAAAAAGATCAATCTGGTTCCCGATTCTATAAAAATGGAATAGGCGATTGTCAATCTAGTTCCCAATTCTGAGGGGAACCGGGTTGGATTGACTCTTTAAAAAAAAAAAATTGCATTTTAATTTCTTAAAAATTGCAATAAAAACTAAAATAGTAACGGTTAATGTATTTTGCTTAATTTTTTTTTTTAAAAATTTTTCGCAAATGGATTGGCTCCATGGGATCGGACGAGACCGGTCAGTCCAGTGCAGCTCTCAGTCCTAAGACTATTTGATCTAATCCTTGGTTTCAAAAAATGGGAATTAGTCTTTTAGCAACTAGAAAGATTGTTTTTCCACCCTTCCGGTGGTTATCCCCAGGCGAGAAAGTCCAGAGAATAAATTAAAAAAAAAAAAAAGGAGAAAAAAGTTATCTTCATTTTTAAGTGAGAAGCAAATTCATCTTGGAAATGTGATCGGTGCAATACGTGTTTAACTGGCTGAAGAGAAAAATATGCTCTCTGTTTTTTTTTTTTGGGGGGGGGGGGGGGGGGGCTTGATGAAAACTATGCCATGAAAAGCTATACAGATATATAGATCAGAGAATGGATATGGTTTGCAATGAAAAAAACTCATCTGCTGTCCCATTCGTTGTCTGAATATTTCAGATTCAGAAAACAGTAAAATACCAAAAGTTTGCTTTTCCTGATGAGAAAAAAATTGGATAAAAAATGAATGCATCAAAGACATATTACAAAAATGAAAAAAAAAAAATCAAACCTACGTATCACGTCCTTTTAGAATACATTAAAGTTTTGTTTGTTTCAAGGAAAATGAATGATTTGAAAAATATTTTTCTCAAAATTTTTGCATATATTGCTTGAAATAATTAATTAATAAAAAAATTTACTTATAATAATTTATGTCTAAATATTTTCGTAAATGAAGAAAATATTTTTCAATAATGAAACTTTTTTTTCCATTTTCTAATTATTTCAAGAAAAACAAATGAAGTTTAAGTAATATGTTCGTTTAGGCTCCGTTTGCTTCGTAAAATAGAATGATTCGGAAAACATTTTCCTACAAAAAATTATTTATATTGTTTACAAAATGAAAATAATAATATTTTCATCATCCACAAAAATGCCTAAACATAAATTATTACTACTAATGAAAATATTTTTTTATTAATTAATTATTTCAATTAATACAAGTGATTATTTTTAAGAAAATGTTTTTCAAATTGTTTATTTTTCGTGAAACAAATGCGCCTAAAGAAGAAAACCAAGTGACATTTTCATATTGAAGGTTTGATGATCCAATATGAAAACGGTGTCTATGACATACATAATCCCAATTAGAATTTGGCCACTTTCCTTTTATTCTTCAGAAGCATCCGTCAAGATGAAATAAGATAACTTTGATTGGGGTTGGGGATTCATCCTGGTGCCAACAACCATTCTATTTTTAATTTTTTTCCCATTTCTAGTCATTTTCTATTAAGTATTGATAAGCTCAGTACATATGCTAATTTGAATCTGAACTATTAGACTTGGAAGGTCTAATGTGAGGCCCACAAGAATCCCACTAAATCAATCTAATATTAGCACACTTTCAAAATAAATTTTCACTCTATATGCATTTCCTTTTCGGACTTAAGGTTACTTACATACTTTAGCGGGTGAAACTGGGTGATTGCTAATTCTTATTGTTGGTTTTCCATGAAAATATTTCAAATCAAACTACAACTAGATACGGAAAATTAGCTCATCTATAATTAAATAGAATACTGGAATTTCTTGTTTCGAATTTCCTCCGGGTCATATAGCTCTTCAGATTATTATTATTATTAGGCTCCCCGACAGTAATAATAAGTTGGCCATCTGCCAAATAAATTAGTTTTTCTTTGGGAAAGGAGGGACATCAGTTCTCATTTGAGATGGAAAAAAAAAAAAAACGAAATTGAGTAACGTGACGGTTCTGTCACATTTTCTGTCTCCGCCATTCAATTTCCCCTTGGAACCAGGTAACTTGATCATCCAGTATGAAGAGGAAATAAATGTTTATATATGTTGAAAATCACAACATGAACTTTCACTCAAACAAAGGAGAAGAAGAAGTAGCAGTAGCGGGGTATCTCAAATAAAAATAAATAAAAAAACTGGGATATCCACCATTTTTATATTACTAGAATTATAGAGGAAAAGCCAATGAGACATCTGTATTGGTGGGGAGGTTAGGGTGGAAACGTTAAAGTCTAATGATCAAAGCCCGGTTAAAGCCAAAAGAAGAAGAATAATAATATGAAGAAATTATCCAATTGATTCTAAACCCGTTACATGTATATTAATTCAGTCCTAAACTTTTCAAATTTACCAATTTTATTTTTGACATTTGTGTGAAATTTTAGTATAGTCATGATCAATATTTGCCGAAAATCACAAGGATGTACCATATAGGACGATTGGCAATGACTTGCTGGAAATCAAATTTGAGTGTCGATATGTCATCATCTAATTTAAGATGGCACGTGGCAAAATTTTGTCCATGCTATATAATAATCAAGTACGAGACGTCAAACATGAAATTTCTTTTCTTATGATACATTAAAAAGGTTACATAATGTGTCGTCATGGCTAGGTAGAGAATGTTGTTGGATCCATATATTTAAATTTATGAAATTTTACAAGTGTTTTCTACATCTACTTGTATTTGAGTTAAAATGGTCCTAAATCGTACAATTTTTTTTGCCAACATTTTGTTTGTCGTAACTAAAAAGTAAAATGTTTGTAAAATAATTTTTGTATTTCACAATGTCACGATATGGAGTTATAACCAAGTACACATATGATTCTTTTGTGTGATTTATGATATTTTACAAAGACTTAAGGTCTTTTTGCCAGAGACAGGTGCAAAATATAGTAAAATGTTATTTTTTATAGTTCATATCATAAAATTTTCCTAATACATAGACAATATCAATTTTTTCAATATTTTGTTATAGCTATATTAAAAAATGTCATAAAACGAAATTAAAGGACTTTGTTTACAAAAAAAAAAAAAAAAAAAAAATCTCAGTCGATGAATTTCCAAAACCCCTTCAGTTGCCCATTCTTTAAAAAAGGCTTCTTTATCGTCATTGACCGGAAATGAGGCACGTTTCCTTGAAATAGTTCAAGAAAAAACAAGGGAAAGAAGAATCCAACAAAAAGGGAAAGTGAAATGTTAAGAATATAAGTCAAGAATGGGCCCCATTGGATCTTGTTTGGTCTGCTGATGGAACAGGAGGGATAGTATCGTCACTTCAAGAAGGAGGGGTGACATGGTTGAGGCATGTCTGCAGGAAGATGCATACAGAATGAGGAGGGATAATATCGTCACTTCGGGAGCGGTCGTGAGATCGAGTCGAATTCTACTGCACTGGGCATCGCTAGCCGTGAATAAAATATAAAACCAAAGATGCCTTCTATGAAAACCCAAGTATCGCCTGAAGTGTGAACACTGCAAACTCAGAGCCCCTGGCGCACAGCTGAAACAAACATCAACTCTCTTGGTTGGAAAAGCTAGCCTAGATCGATGTCCGACATCAACTTTACTTCAACTGTGGTTCCGAGGTTAGTTTTGCATTAGAACAGCGTATTTTACGTTGATTAGATAGAACTCTTCACTTGTTTGTGTATGCAATATCTTGTTTGAATTATTAAGGGCTGATCGATTCTACGGTGAGTCCATTTTCTTCCTAAAATCGAGAACTCATTCTATTCACTTTAGAACCGGACTGGACAAGGTGGATGGGAACCGGCTGTATTTTATTTTTCTTGTTTCTTCTAATATATGCTCAGACTTTAGGTGACAATTAGCTGAGAAGGCAGCATGATAAGTGAAACTGGTGGGTTGTTTTGCCTGGGTTATCCTGTAAATCACTAACCTTTAGAATGTTCATTAGTCTGCTGACCATTTAGTTCCATATGTTGTGGATCACTTGCTTTATTTGCTTGTTTGGCAAATGCCTATTCTGATCTTTCTCTGATATCATTATGGCACTCCTTCATTACTTCTGAGGCTATGTTCTGGGCTTGATTCTCGTGCGGCAGTCATGCTTTCACATAGACCATTGTTTGGTTTGATACTGGGAAGCTAAACTAAAAGAGACAATTTTCATTGAGTCAAGAAGCAGAGTGCCACGTTGAAAAAATAGACGTTCTCGAGAAGAACCCAAAAAAGTAATAATAATAAATGGTGAAAATCAAAGCAGTCTCATTCAAGATCAAAAGAGAGGTGCCCACCGAAACAGAGAAACAGAGAGAGAGAAAGAGACTGAACAATGCAATGTACTAGGTTAGGATTTATTTTAGAACAAGAAAATAAAAATTTCTCACGTGAAACTGGAAACTTGACTGATTATTTTTTGCTCCAAATTTATGGAGCCTAGAACGGGACCAGTTCTTCCGGGAGCCACCCAAAACTAGCTGATTTGGTCCAATTCCGAGGTTGGACCGGGACAAATGCACACTTTTATGAACTATTTCCTCCTTAGGATTAGGAGCAATCGGTGCACTTGGCTTTCTATGTTAGTTGGAGCTTTTATTTGTGCGGCAAAATCCATCCATATCAATCACAAGTCATTTATTATTGACTGCAATTGATCTGTTTAGAGTAATTATGTGGACTTTGCATGCCGCTAATGCTAAGCTCTAGTTCGTAATTTTAGATTAGCAAATGAACGGTAATAATGCAAATTGGGAGAAATCGCCCCCTTCATATATCGATTCATTGGTACAATTCATTGTACAGATTTATTTGTGGATAAGTAAGCTTCCATAAGGCGATTTAAGCATGCAGGTTGACAGCTCATACTACAAGCTGAAATTATTTATTTGCCTCATGAACTAATGGTTTCAAAATTTCATTGTTCTTTATGGTAGATTGCAAGAGCAAGAAGATGCCAACATTAAAAAATCAAAAGGTTTCTTGACATCCTCACTTAAATGGTCATTTGCTCTATTAGGAGTTAAGGATTTACTTTTGGACAAGCAAGTAACCTTCATCACAATAGCAATAGCTCTCATTGTGCTCTTCGGCATCCGTTCGAGAATAACACGAAGTGATGGTGGAAAGACATTCATCAATTTCATGTTTCTCATACTAGGATGCATTGTTGTTGGAGTAGCAATTGACTCGATCGTACTAAATTCTTACATCAAGTGGGTTATTTATGGTTTGTTCCTTATTATGGTAGCAACAAATCCCAAGTACCAACAAATTTACAAGGAGATGCAACGGATCTTCAAATCCATGTACCAAGAAATTTCTCCGAGACTCAAAAACTTGTTCATTCAATCACATGGGATCATCAAAAAACTTTCAAAAATTATTATTGCAAACCAAGAAGAACCATCAATGACTAATAATGCTGTGACTCGACCGGTTGGCAGTGACAGAAGCAGAATTGGGGAGGACATTGTCTAGTTGATCTCGTAATGGAATTTGGCACCCTTTATCTCTCTTTTGCTCTTTGTATTTCAAGATGTTTGTACGTTACGTGAACTGATTGTATTAGCTCTTTTATTTGTATTATTTTTTTGGACGATATGAAAAAGTGTGCTAAGACCATATCTTAAATTTGTTAAATTTGCAACTTTTGCGTATTTGTCCAAGATTGACTATGCAAATCTATTTCTTGTCAATTTTGTACCCTATGCTATTCACTTTTATTTTCGTCTTGCTTGTAGTATGAATCAACAAGGCCCTTTCCGGCCAAAAATTGTGATGAAAAACCCAATCATGTCATGTTTACTGGTTAGGATTCTATAGCATCTCATATATATGACAAAGGAATCATAAGTCGTGCTAGAGTTTTTTAATACTAAAAACATAAAAAAAGTCACAATGACCTTAGGTTATCAAAGGAGTCCCACATCCATTTCGAACTTTTTGTTTGAGTCGTATATTTTTAGTGCATCGAGGATAATCTTTTAGAATTGGCAATTCATTGTCAAAGCTCACCAAAGTTACGAGTACCTGGACTCTCTTTCTTGAAAGGATTTACTCCTGCACTATTATGAGCAAATTCGTACACGGGACTCTTTAGAAAAAGTCAAAAAGACCAAAGCCTCTGGTTATGTTCACCTGTGTGAGAGATCAATATTGTGTTGAAGGAAATCTGTAATCCTTGGAATATGGAGAAATAATCAAAAAAAAAAAACAAAATCAGCCAGCCTCATATCACGATCGAGAGATTATTTTAGGGTATCTAATAGAAAAAAATTAATTTTGATCAAAGTTACAATTTAATAAGAATTTGTAGCTTGAGATTGAGATTCCGCACGTGGATGGCCAGTCTAAGAAAGAATGGAAGATGAAAAGGCAGAGACCAAAGAGGAGAAAAAATGGAAGCACCCCGGAAACCACGTACTTCCATGTGTCCTTTCTCTCTCATCTTCCCTTGTCTTCTTCCTGGGTCTCTCTGTCTCTCTCTCGCGAACGATTCTCTCTTGAGCCTTCCCCTTCCCCTTTCCCGTTCGCATCACACTGTCTTGTCTCTTGGACTTCCGCGACCTTTCTCGGTCAACGCCCCAGGAGCAGGCGTTTGAAACTTGCACAGAAAACGGGTTTTTAAACAGTACCGCACCTACCGTCCAACAAAAAAAAAAAAAACAGTACCGCACCTATGGAATACCAAAACTTAATACAGGACGACACTTAAGCATAAAAAAATTATGATAATAATATTTAAATGTCATTTTTTTAAATGAAACACTTGGGTGAAAGTTATCGAAAATCCTGATAATTTTTTAATAATATAACTCGCCCACGTGGCACGCCAAAGAACTGAGTTAGCGTCGGAGAATCAAAACGACATCATTTTTTTAAAATTTTTATGTAAATATTAATTAAATTAAAATATTTATACTTATTTATTTTTTTAAAAAAAAGAGAAAATGAGGAGGAGGATGCAGAAGGCGAGGGCCAAATCCTCGTTCTTGCCTCCCATCATCGTTGGGAAGGGATGGCGATGGTGAGGAGGCAGTGGCAAGAGCTCAGTCCTCAGCTGTCTACCATCTTCATCTTCTTCTCTCTTTTTTTTAATAATTCTTTTTTTAATAAATATGTAAATAAATTTAGTTTATGTTAATTATCTAGCCACCTCAATAAAATGATGTTATTTTTGCACTTGTTTAACCACGTTAATATGCAAAACAACATTGTTTTGCACTTATCTTGCCAAAAAATCACCAAGTTAACATCTTAATTGGATTTTCTTGCTGTTGGTACTTAACCGATCTATTTTGCTCCAATTTTGGCACTTAAGTGTCACTTTTATAATTTTTAGCACTTAAGTGTCTTCCATGCCGGATTTTGACACTTCAGATATACTTTTGTTGGTTTTTAATCTACCTTGCAATCTTTGTGCAAAAAAAAAAAAAATCTATCTTGCAATCGGCCTAATTCCCTTCCAAATCCTTCCATTCATGTGATTACCTTTTCCAATTTCAACTAACAAAGTATCTTTAAATAAAATTGTCTCAATGACTTTCTGTTTTAATTATACCCGAAACTAATCTACTATTAAGGATGTGGCCACTGAACATAGCAATAATATGAAATCTATCAAGAACTTTTCTTTAACCCTTAAGAACTTCTTTTTTCTTTTAAATCTATTTAAGAGCAATCGAAGGGAGGTGTTTTGGGAGCAATCCACCCTCTAATTAGAATTACTACAACATGGACGTTCTTCGGAGCAATAATTATTGTCCGCTTAACCCTATCCTCCTCTTGAATCCGAGTGATAGGTTTTAAAGGGGCTGGACAATCTAATGAGCGTCGTTTCACGATGGACGCTCATTTTATGGTGTGAGCCAAGACAAATCCCACAGCTAACGATTAAGGTTAGGAAAAAAATATCTAAGGATAGAAATCATAGTTGATATGTCCAGTTTTGCCAATACTCAAGTAATTTAAAGTTTTTAGTGAAATTAGTTATCACTAGATTATGTCAATAAATTTAAACTTCCAACTTCATTTTGAAACCCACATTATGAAAATATTTAATTTTATTGACACTTCTCTAGAAATACTAAAGAGAAAACCGTTATGGCTCTTCTCAAGCTTGCTATGCGTTACTTTGTGATTGAATGTCACTTGTTTAAAAGATTTTTTCACATTGATTAATTATTCGGTCGTGCTATTTTCAAATGTTACATCTAAATTAAGATTTCATTTTGAGGCATTAGTCATTGAAAATTAATAAATGACGGCTCACGAACAACAATAACAATATACATACTATCTCATCACTAATAAAATACAACGTTAACTTTGAACATTCTTTATGTGATAAATCAAATGCTATGTCTAAATTAAATTAAAATTTTATTTTGAGGCATCAGTCATTGATTATAATCTAATGAAGCTTATTAGGGAGGGTATTGCTTTTCCCCTCTATGAAGTTCTCAGTCTCAGTTTGCTCATTCTTTTATTGATATATGAAAACAACAACGAATTTATCTTTGCTATGGAGAGAATAACTCATTCATATTATCATGTAGTCCAACACTGCAATCTTGATAAATTTGACATTCTTATCATATGATTGATAAAAGTCCGTCAAACCTTTTAAAATCTTCGATCTCTTACAAAAGAAAAATCATCGTAATATTACAGCAGCCACTATTCTAATTTACTTTATTCGTGAAAACATTAAATGTTACACGCAAGTACGCAGATTTTATAGCAATCATAATACTATGACTACTTATATCATGCCAACGCGTGGACCCTCCTTTGTAGTCCGTTAATTGGTTGTATTTTTTGGTGCTGAACTCGCCTTTGCAAGTTTCAACCATACGTTAATGTGGCTAAACAATTTTTTTTTTTTTTGGCTTAGCTTGATAAATGAAAGTTGGTGTTTTAGCCCCAGAAATTCGTACAAATTATAAACAAATCTAACAGCAGCCAGGCAAAGAAACCAAAAGGAGTTCCTTTCCATTACAATGGAGATCCCCAGCAAGGAGAAAATGGATATGAACAAGACTTCCTATTTTTTAACTGATTTACTTTCCAATTCAAGCTTCAAGTTCATTTTGATGACAAGCTGTTGTTTTGTTTTATTTATTTATTGACAAGGGGGTGGGGTGAAAAGAACAATTAGGCAGTGATTAGCACTCTAATGGACAATAGGGCGTTTCCAACATTCTTCACGATGTTTGTATTACTTCAAGAAAAATTGGTTTTTGTACATTATCTCACTAATCGGGTCCCTAACTTGTTTTTTTTTTTTTCCTAACCAATTAGGTCCTTAAAGTATCTGTGTTTTTCAAGTTGATCCTTCTTTTAAAAAGAAACAGAAATGTTGATGTGGAATGACACATCAGCACTAGCTGGACAACCATCCACACCTTATCAATTATATCATATGTGACCTTTTTCCTTTGGTTAAAAATGCAAATGCACACCACAATATTAACCCAAAAAAGGAAAATCTCAAATAAAGGCGTAAAGTGCCATCATTTTCTTAAACAATGACCTAAAATAGACATTGTTTCAAATAAAAATAGACATTGTTTCAAATAAGGGTCTGAAGTATTCTTATTTTCTTCAAAAAGAGTGAATCTTGTTTCAAATAAAGGTCTGAAATGCATATATTAATTTAAAAGAAGGGTTTGAACTCACCAAATATGAAGGGTAATTTTTTCTTTTTAATTTTTAAAATCCTTCTTTTTTTTTCTTTCCTTTTTAAAAAAACTTTAAAAAATCAATAAATAAATAAATAAAAGCAAACATAGGTGGTGGTTGCCGCCCCCCTGCTGGTGGGGCAGTAGTGAAGGTCGATAGGGTTGCCAATGCTTGGGGGAAGGCTGGCAACCTTGGCCGACCAAAGACGAGGGCTAGTAGGCCCTCGTTAGAGGCAAGAGAGGACTCGCCTGGGCTAGCAAGAGCAAAGGTCGCCCTCACCTGGGTAGGGGAGGGTTACCCTTTATGGCGTCAAGCACAGGCATCCTCACTAGAGGTAGTGCCTAGGAGAGGGCTAGCAATCTTGGCCCACTAGAGGCAAGCCCTCACTAGAGGTGGGAAATGGCTCACTTGGGCCGTCGAGGGCTACTCTTGCCTAACCTCGATGAGGACAACCCTTGTCCTCCCTGGATCTAGAAAGAGTTGCCCTCATTGGATCTAGTGAGGGATGCCTTCGTCCGAGTTAGGCAAGGGCTGCCCTTGCTCAATGCCAATGAGGGCGACCTCTGTCAACTGTCGACGGTCATGTTTGGGGAAGGGAAGAGGAAAAAGAAAAGCAAAGGAAAGGAAAAAAGAATATAAAAAAAATGAAAAGAATAAAAAAATTTAAAAATATAGTTAGATTTTTTTTATACCAAAATACCCCTTTTTGATGGCCAAAAAAGTCACCACTAGCCAAAGGCTCTTATTTGAGACGACTTAGTTATTTCAGGTTCTTATTTGAAACAATTTGATCACTTCATGCCCTTATTTAAAATAATGTCCACTTTAAACCCTTATTTGAGAAAATTATGGCACTTCATGTCATTTTCTCAAATTTTCCCAAGTATATTTAATACCAATGTCATTTCAACTCAAATCTACACCTTAGCTCAACAAAGTAAGTTCAAGTGTGGAACTTGTCGCTACCATGTTGGATAGGGGCAAAGTGAATGGATTACCAAGTGAGCAAAACACTTGGTTCGGGTCCTCTCAAACCCTATTGATTACAACATTGGTTGAGTCATTCAATTATGAAAATGTCTTGCCTTGACCCTCGGACATGTGGTACCCTTTCTTTCCTTTGGTCATTTACTTGTGACGTTCTTAGAGGCATTGTCGACTTATTCATTTTATCTTTCGATTAAATGCAAGTAGAAGCAGAATCAATTCCACCCAATCATACACACCAATAGGGATAACAAGTAAACACATCAACACAGACATTTTCATACATATATGCATACACACACACACACATCAACTTAGTATATTGGGAGTTTAGTATTTACTAAAAGGGGTTGAGGGTTTGCCTAGCTTTTCTATCCTACAAGGGGGACCTAAAAAAAAGGTATTTTCCCTACGTGCCTTGTCACGCCCCGAATCTCGAGCACCCGAACATCCCTCAATGGTCGATTAAAAATGCGACATCCTAAGACATATGGCCAACCCATTCTTTTTATCTTTCGATTAAATGCATGCAGAAGTGAATTAAATAAACACCAAGTCAATCAACAAAACAAAGATAGTAAAATACAACAAACAATTTCCAAAAGATGTACCTTTATTTATCCACTTATTAACCCAAAAAGTTTAACATTTACATGCCTATAACAAAATACAACTTCTACATGCCCTATGAGTAAAAAGGGGTCAAAAAGGTCAAGGTTAACCCTAACTTTACTAACGGCAAGGCTGGCCAAAAAGTATCGCATTTCACACCCACCACATCCGTACTTAGTAGATCTCCACGCTATGGCTAGTTAACAACAACGGGGAGAGAAAAAATCTCAACGAGTCAACTTCCTAAATCTTGATTAGGATGCAAATTCGTCTCGAAGGCAGCTTAATCGTGCAACGGCATGCAATCTTACCTCACCTTAGCGTACCCCTGCATATTAGTACATCACACATGCCATTATAAACACAATAAGCATAATCAATAATTAGAACACATAACTCTCATGCATCAAGCATCCCCACAAGTCCCAATTATAAGGTAAAATCCGTTTTAGCACGTCACATACCATGCCAAACAATTTTACCTCATAATCAAGCGCAATGCATCACAATCATTCACATGTGTTTTGATTATTACGACCCCTCGGGCCATAGCCAACACACGAGTTGGCAGTTTTTCGGCATGATCGGGTGTCATCTCGTCTCATCAAGCACAACATTGTCTAGAACTCCTACCTAGATGGCATTTCATAAAAGAACATCAGTCTGGCCTCAATCGCGACTTGGTATCTGAACCTCTGCCGGGCATCATCCCCAAACTTTCATTGGGTGACGGGTTTAATTAAATGACCACACAAGCATGCCAACACTCAAGCCAATTTTTATCTTCCATCAATTAGCCTAGTGTAAAAGAGTCCGTGCTTAAGTAACAAACCTCAAAAAGTCTTTACATTTAAAATTCCGATAAAATAATCGCACGTGGTCATGTATTTAAAATCAACCCATCAAATTTTGCACACTTTCCTTTCAAAACATCATTGATTTGCGCCTTTTGTCATGTAAAATACAGTATCCAAACATGACACCTCAAAGTTTGCTATTTTCTTCCCAATAAACCATCTTTGGAAAATAGCATTTAAAATACATGATATGGGTAATCAAACATCATGGTATTACATGCTCAAATGATCTGGCTCAAGTGTAAATTCATCTAATAAACGAGCATAAAATTCTACTTAATGGCTAATCCATCATTAATTATGCTAATGGTAATTAATTAGGCTAAACTCAATTAATTAGCTTTACCATACTTAATTAAAATTAATCTCATTAGCTAAAATAATTACGATTAAATAAATAAATTACAATTAAATAAATAAATTAAACTCAATTAATTACTCTAACCACTATTAATTAATCTAATCATAATTACTTAAACTTAATCGCAATTAAGAATAAACAAACATTAATTGATATTAACTGCAATTAATATTAAACGAACGCAATTGACGCCCTAATCCACGATTAGAAGGTTAACTCATCAATTTCTGTCGATAGTGAGCTCACGGTGACGGCGGCGCGGCGGTGACGAAGAAATGAGTATCACAACACCAATGGCGGCACCAACGGCACGGCGAAGACGGTGGCGGTCACGGCTCCTCAAACCCACGGCCAAGGCCAGGAGGGCTCGGCTTGGGGGTGGCTCACGGCAACGAGCGGGCGGCTTGCGGGTGGCAGTGACGGCACAGCGTATGGCGTGAGGGACGCAGGTGGGGTGGTGGCTTGCAGCGTGAGCAAGCGGTGGCGTGATGGCTCGTCGGGCTCGAAACGTGATGGCTCATCAGACAAGCAGTGAGTGGTGGTGGTTCAGTGACCAAGAGGTGGTGATGATGATGGTGGTGATGGTGAGTAGGGCGTGGGGCGGCGGTGGTGCTAGTGGATGAGGTAGCAATCAGCAAGAGGAAGGAAGGAAGAAGAAGAAGGAGAAGGAGAAGGAGAAGAAAAAGAGGGGTTTGGCCGAGAAAGGGGGGAGGAAAGGAAGAGAGAGGGAGAGAAGAAAAGACAAAAAGAAAAAGGGGGTGCCGGAGGTGACGTGAAGGGGAAAGGGGAGCAGAGAGAGAGAGAGAGAGAGAGAGAGAAGAGGGGGGGGGGGATGGATGGTGGAAAGGGGGAAGAGAAGTCACGTGGGGGAGAGGAGAAAGAGGAAAGAGAGAGAGGAAGAAGACAAAAGGAAGGAAACTTGAGGGAGAGGAGAAAGAGGAGAGAGAGAAGAAGAGGACAAAAATGGGGATGTCACATGCCTAGTACACATCCATGTTATAGTACCATGGCGCGAGCTTGGGATCGGGCTCCAGGCCGAGGGCTGACTCCGGGTCAATAATGAAGCTATTGGAGACGTCCGCTATGAAGTCCCAAATGGCACCTCCAGATCTCTCGCCAAGAGACTCGTCAAAACCTCGGAGAGGGCCGAAGAGCTCCCCTCCAAACCATACCTACCACGTCATGAACAAGAGGGGCACTAAGTTCATCAGCCCCTTATCCATCTAGATGGTGGATACCTACTTCTCGTATTAAATGTCAATCCTCTCTATTGGCAAGGGGGTCACCTGGGTGTCCTAACTTACGGGCACCCCAAAATGCACAAGGCAGAAAGGGCTACTCATAGTTAGGGCCTGAAAAATTTAAACCATAATGAGTGAGAAAAATTCAATAAGTAAGCTCTCTAAATCTCAAGTAGGAGAGTACTTCACCTTGGAGACACCATATACATGCGACTTAATTGTTGATTGCAGATCAATAGTAAAGTCTTCGCTTTACATCATCTATAAACATGAAGTGAGCTTCTCACCATACAACGCATCCAATAATTACATAAATAATTTTCCACATTAGTCCACAATTCCAATAGGCACATGATAAATACGAATAATAATCCAGATATAACCATTATCACTTTCATGCATAATGCATCAGTCATGATCGACACTTGTGTCAGTGGTCTTCTAGTGTAATCAGACATTGTCTCGTCTTATCAGGCACGACAATGTCTTAGCTTCACTTAAAGACAACATTCAATTAAAAGCATTATTCCAAAATCGAGCCGCGAATGGCATCTAAACCTCCTCCAAGCATCCGAAATTCATTGGGCATCATCTTTTATAGTCATATGAGTACGGAACCATTTAAGTGATCGCATGAGCACACTGATCACTCAAGCCAATTTTTATTTTTCAACTTAGCCAATGCAAGAGTGTTTAGTGCTCACACGTTATATACTAGAAATTTTTACATGCAAAAATGCCATAAAATAATTTCACGTGATCTCCCATTGATTATTTATTCACTAAAATAATAATACGATAACCTTATTCTCTTATTATCAATGCAGATATGTAAAATTTAACATCTTATTGTGATACTTCATGAATCGACCCTATCATGCCTTTCTAGTTTCCTTTTAAAATAATACTTTAGAATAGAGGTTATTAACCTTATTCCCCTCAATTCCACACACTATCACACCATGGGTTTGCTTATCAACATAACTTATCACTTTTCAAAATAAGATATCACAAGTACTTATCATTTTTCAACATAAATTATTACAAGTGCTCATCACTCTTCAAGATAAGCTATTGCCATTGCTCGTCACTTATCAAGACAAGCTATCACCATTACTTATTACATATCAAGATAAGTTATCATCTAATCCATCTATTTTTTAATCTAACTATCATTAACATTAATTCTAACCCTAATCCTAAGCATAACTACCATCCTAATCAAGCTTTAGGAAGTCACTCATGGGACTGGCTCTCAAGCTTCGACAACGAGTGGTGGCAGCAACGACAGCACGACGGCTCACGGTAGTGGACAGAGGGGCGACAGCATGAGGTGCATGGTAAGGAGGTGGCGGTGATGGCGTCATGGTGTGGTGGCGAATGGCGAGTTGGGCATGAGCACGGCATTGAGCAAGACGGTCGATGGCGGTGAGGGTAGCATGACAACGGCAACAGTGGGCGGTGGTGGTGTAGTGACTGAGAGAGGAAGAGAAAGAGAGGCAGAGAAAAATACAAATCACTCGCATTACAAGGTATATCAAAACAATCAAGATAGAAATGAAATGTAAAAATAAAGTACAGAAATATAATCCCCAGACTAAGAATATACATCGCCTCATTATTAAACTTCGGGGTAGGAATTCCTTGAGCTAAATTGAAAACTAAATATGAGTCAAATTCTAAGTTATAGAAAAAGACTTAGTAAGGGAACACCACTAAATGAAACCTATGCCTAAGCGAACCTTAGACAACCATATCAACCTCTAAATGCCATTCTAATCAAGATGCAATTCCCATTTTTTATCATACTTTTCTAATAGGGATCATAATATGCAAGCAACATTTAAACGTAATCGAAATGCTCTTTCCAATTATTATTATTATTATTATTATTATTATTATTATTATTATTATTATTATTATTATTATTATTATTATTATTATTATTATTATTATTATTATTATTATTATTATTATTATTATTATTATTATTATTATTATTATTATTATTATTATTATTATTATTATTATTATTATTATTATTATTATTATTATTATTATTATTATTTTATTTTATTATTTTATTTTATTTTCTACTCATAACCTAAGTATCGACTTTTTTTATTGCATACTAATCACTATCTCAGCATGAGCAACTCTCTGTTGTTCACAATGTTCCATGATCACCGGCGCAAGTTTTGAAGGAAGTCGCAACGAAGGGTCTCCTTCCCAACAATAAGAATTCAACAAGGGGAAACCCTAAGCAGCAATTATTTTAATGAGACTACTGCCAAAAATGGGAAGTACTCACATAGAGTCACCCAGATCAACACCCAACTCCGAAGGCTTTCCCGTAGTGCAAGATGAAGCCATGCACCCTCTGGGGGTCGGGGAGAGACCTAAGCATGCAACATTTTAACCCGAAAGGCCTATTCTAAGGTTGTAATTTCTCGCACAATAACATAGAAAAATACTCATCAATATATTTTTCTTTTTAAGTGAATACTAAGTCTCATATGTAACTGAAAGCTTTTTATCATCCGATTCAAGTAAAATGTTATCTTTACAATCGAGTAGCCTCTTTTAAGGGAGCCAAGGAGCAGAATGAATGATATTTTTTATTAAGTTGCATATGCAACTAGTTACCATTGCAGTATATTTGTATTATAGGAATCATTTTATTTTCTTTAACGGTTCTATGGAAATTTTGATGCATTTGGAATTGACAAAAGAAAAAAAAAACATGCACGTGCAAATGGTTTCAATTGGTCGTCTCATTATGTATTAACAATTGACATTATTTTCTTGTCAATAGCTAATCATTCCATGCAATCAAGACAAAGATAATAACCCAAGTAACAATATTGAAGGGGGCCTTTTCTTTTGAATTTGCATGATTATAGTAGACATTTAGAATTACTAAAGTATTTAACTTTTTCTACATCGTTAACTTTTTTTTTTTTGGTGAAAATCTAATTAAAATCGTGTAGTGATGGCATGAAAAATAACAAAAACTGAATTGTTAGAATTACAGAATAAAATAAAACTTGAGCAATTAAAATTTCAATTTTTGACATCGGGCAAAAGTGGCACCCCCGACAGATGAATAAATTTTGTTTCACCTTTGCCCTCAATATTTAATTCCCCCTGTTCCTAATTCTTTTCAGGGTCTTCCCTTGCCGAGTAATTCCCCCATGATTTGATTCAACTCTTGGTGCTGGAATTGTACGTTGTGTACGAGTTTTTCTAATGTGGACTACATTAATTGATATTGTAATTTACCGTTTTACGGTTACTGTAAAATGGGGTTGATCTAAGGTGAAATAGAATGTTTCTTAATTAGTTTAATATGAAGCTAGCTAGTGTGAGCCGAGTTGAGTCTCTCATGATAAGAGAACCTGATTGGAAACTCTATAAATAGTGCTTAAATCTCTCCTCTAACCATAATTCTTACATGTATCTTCACATAAGGAGCGTTAACCTAGCGCTAAAGGGTGAGGGGGTCGTCTCATTAAGCCAATGATACGAAAGGTAATAGAAAAGAAGGACTTACGCGAGGATCATCGTTTTTCCGCTTCCGCATCAAGAACGATAGATCCCAAAATAGGTGCATGATAATCTTTCTACTCGATCATTTATGCTCTTATTCTGGTTAGTGGGATCTTAGGATTGTGCAATTTGCATCCAACACGTTTGGATCATGCTTATAATTACATAAGTGGAAATGATCAAAACAGAAGCTACTTCCACCGTCATAAATATAAAATATGATTCCAGCTAAGCACAAAGCGAGCTTCGTAGTTCGAACCCTAATATATGATTCTAACCACGAAGAGCGGAATATAAACAAACGCGAGCCCAACACAAGTTGCATTCGCTGCAAACTCTTTTCCTCTCGCACTGAGATGGAAAATAAACATCAACTCTTATGGTTCGAAAACTAGCACAGATCAATGTCTGGCATCAGAGTAACTTCAACCGAAGCTCAGAAGTTAACTTTGCATACAAACATTCGTTTACATTGATTAGTACCCTTCAATGTTTGCATGTGTTTGTCTCATCCCGGATGAGTTATATCCTCTTTTGGGTCAAGGGCATTTAGTGCACTTGGCTTTCTTTGTTTATTACTTTTGCAAAATCAGTCCACATCGATCAAGAGTCATCTATTAATTACTGCAATTAATCCGTTTAGGTTAATACGTGGACTTTGCGTGTCCTTAATGCTGAGCTCCAGTTTGTACTTTTGGATTCGCATGTGACATGTCGTAATGGGATTTTGGAGAAATTCTCAACGTCATATTTCACATTTGCAGTTAATTGTACTCATCTTACGCTTTCATTTATAATTAAGTAAGCTTCCGTCGAGCAAGATTTAAGCATGCGGGTGGGTCGCTCGTGCTACAAGCTGGTATTATTTATTTGCACTCTAAATTAATAATTTTAGATTTTGCTGTTCTTTTTGGTAGGCTCAGAGAACTAGAAGAAGAAATCGTTGAAAAATCAAAAGATTTCTTGAAATCCTTACTTGCATGGTCATTAGCTCTTATTGGAGCTAAGGAATATCTTACAAACATGCAATCAACCTTTATCTCGATTTCCAAGCTCTCATAATGCTTTTTGGCATCAATTTGCCAACAACACAAAGCGGTTGTGGAATGACATTCATTAATTTTGCATTTCTCATATTAGGAAATCTCATTGTTGAAATAATACTTAACTTAATCATACCAAATTTTTACATCAAACGGGCATATCTATGGTATGTTCTTTGGTAGGGTAGCTATGAATCCCAATTACCAAGAACTCTTTTAGGAGACGAAACAAATTGTCAAGTCCATTCACTGACCAACTTTTTTGAGACTCAAAAACTTGTTCATTCAATTGCAAGTATTTATCGCTAATCCTTTGAAATTTACACTTTGGACCGAATCGAATCATCAATAAATAACAACTCTGTGTCTCAACCGGTTGGCAGTGACAGAGGCAGGCAGACTCAGGGAGGACGAATTCAACACGCTCCATATCTCTCTTTTTCCTTTTGTATTGTGAGATGCTTGTACAATATGCAGAATGCATGTCCGAATTTCTTTCTATATATTATATTTTTGTACAATTCCCAAAGATGCTGTCAGATTACAATAGTTCCTCATTGATACATGTAACTTTGCATATTTGGTTCCATCTCCATGAAATTTTTATCCATCACTTTCTTTTTTTCACGGCAACATTTACATTAATGCTGCGCTTTAGGTTGTTATCTTGAAAGGCGAAACGTCAGGATTTGAAGCAGTATTTAGTCTATAAGTGTAACATCCACTATGATGGCCCTTTTTGAAGTTTATAGATATAGCTTTATTCGTTCTTCTAAATTGTATCACTTTGTAACCAATCAGATGAAACTTACTTAAGACCGAAGCGAGTCAAGTCAATGAAAATGCCGGCTCTTTGTCCCCCACCGTTGTTCGATCTCATCTATCAATTACCCCCACTCGGACAATTCTCCTGCTCTTGGTCATCATATTTCGAAACGACTTCGATCCAACCCCAGGATTTACACCCTTCGCTGACCTCAACATGTAATTCTCTTGCAAATCAAACACGTAACCGACGTAATCTCTCTTCATACAGCTTTGGGTAACGAAACCTGTGGCGATGGACGATCGGATCTGAGTAAGGAGATCACAGGGGCAACGTTTGTGGACAGGTATGGCAGTGATGACTGAGGTTCGAGCACTTTGCGCGGCGGTGGAAGTAGTGAACAGTGATGGAAGTGGCCGGTCTGAGTGGACTGGAGGTGTCGGAGAGGGAAAGTGAACGAAAGGAAATTCTTGCTGAGCTCTCTGTGCGTGTGAATGTGAAAATGTTCTGCGCTATAACCTGCGGCGGTCGGCGATGGAGGACCAGCGGCGGCTATCGTTAGCTGGTGGGTCTTGTTAAGCCGAAGTGGGCCGAGGTAGGTTGGCCTGGAGACATGTGTCCGAACTAAGTGGACGGGCTGGACTACTGAACTGATAAAATGGAGTGATGGACCGAAAAGTCGAGCGTAGATCTGTACACTTTAAACTTATTTTCTTGTTATTATCATTATTCTTTTTTTTAATGAAAATGCACGCTTGACTACCAAAAAAAAAAAAAATTCAGGTGTCGATAAACTTTATAGCGGCAGCCATAGCTCTCATCACGCTCTATGGCATCTGTCCAGGGACAACACGAATTGATCATAAAATGACATTCAATGATTTCACATTTTTCTTATTGGAATATCTCGTTGTTAAAATAGTAATCGACATGATCGTACTAAATTCTTAGTTATCAATGGTATGTTCCTTGTTATGGTAACTACAAATCCCGAATATCAACAAATTTTTTAGGAGATGAAATGAATCTCAAAGTCCAAGTATGGAGTAACTTCTTTGAAACTCCGAAACTTGTCCATTCAATTATAAGTTATAATCTTCTCAAAAGTAGTGCTGCGGATTGAGAAGAATCATTGAAGAGTAATAACCCTGCCACTTGACCGGTTGGCGACGATGGAGGCGGAGTCCAAGAGGACGTTGTCTATTTGGTCTTGTGATGGAATTCGACATCCTTTATCTCTCATTTTCCTTTTGTATTATAAGATGTGAAAATGGATATTCAAGCTTTTTACCTTTATGTCGAGTTTGCACGATGGGCAAAAGTTGGTCAAACTATAGTAGTCCTTAATTGATGCAACTTTGCATATTTGCTCCGTCTTCATGAATTTTTCATACATCAATTATTTGTTTTTTTCCATAGCAACATTAACATTAATGCTGTGTTTAAGGTTGTGATTTTAATTCTGGAAGGTAAAATGGCGAGATTTGAATCAGTAATTAAAATTTAAGTGGAAAATCCACTTTAATGACCCTAAAGTAAAATATGCATAGCAATTAAACGTGACACATTATATTAAACAACCACGGATGCCCGTGCGCACATGATGGTGGGGATAGTTATCAAATCAATCTTCAGCATGTTGTAATTTCAAACATTTTAATTTTGCTCATGCAATCTTCAACCTTTTTGTCTGTTGGGGAAAAAGAAAAGAATATTTGTGAAGAAGGCCCGGATAATTTTTCCCGCTACTATTTATGTGAAAATTAAATAGGATAAAATATTAAATGAAAGTAGTAAAGATGAATAGTAAATAACACCAAAATTTTTAACGTGTAAAACCCTCCAAGATGAAGGGAAAAATCATGGGACTGTAGTCCACATCAAACAGGATACAACTTCACTCAAAAGTGGATCTCTCGCAGTCTTTAATTTGTGGATTTGAACCTCTCACAAACTGGATAATTCACTCAAAGATAATTCTCTTTCTTGAAAGTTTTCTTGGAAGAAGAAAACTGTTTCTTCCACTACGCTACTCTGATATTCTTGCTTTTGTATATTTTCTTCTCCGTTGAGGAGGACTCTTATTTATAGGAGCAAATGCAATCCCAATTGGAATTGTATGATATGAAAATCACGTAGATTTATCTCCTAATCTCTCGTGATTTTGTAGACATAAAAATATCACTTTGATTTATTTCCCAATTTCCCTTGATTTTTTAGATGTTGACGATTACGTTGATTTATCTTCTGATCTCTTTTGATATTTTCTTTTTCTTTTTTCTCTTTTTTTCTTTTTTCTTTTACACACTCACTACTATACATATTCTACTACAGATATACATAATTGCATTGGCCTTTCCAATTGAGAGTGACCTACTCAACATTGTCATGGGAGAAAAGGGGTCCCAATGGAGGGAAAGGAGACCAACCACGGTAACTTTTGAAGTTAAGAGTGTGGGCTACTGTTGTTGTCCCCCAAAATGTGGGCTACTGTTGTTGACCGTCAAAGTATGAGAGTGTAAACTACTGTTGTTTCCCCCAAAGTACGAGAGTGCAAAGAGGTAGGATGCGAGGCAACCACTAGATGCGAACGCTCATACTCTATATCTCCTGAAAATTTTCCTTTATGGTAGGACCCTCCTTCTCTCCCCTTTTATCCCATGGAGAAGCCTCTCCATGAAATTAAAGTGGAAAATCCACTTTGATGACCCTTAAGTAAACAATTTATAGCAATTAAATGTGACATGTTATATAAAACAACAGGTCCTGGTTATATAAAAATAACAAGTCCTGTTTGGTAATATTTTTGTTTCTCATTTTTTTTATTCTTTTGTTCCTTGGAACAAAAAAAAAAAGAATAGAAATCTATTTGATAATATTAGCTGATTTTCTATTCCTTTAAACAAATCAGTGGTCAAAGATTAGATCTGGAACATAAATAAGAAGTAGAAAAAAAAAAAAGAAATAATGCCATTTTAGAAAACAAGCTTAATGTAACATAATGCTTATCTTTATACAATTGACACAAGGTTTGGTCTCCTAACCCGATCCGAATCCCCATTTTTTGGAATAAAAAAATAAAAAAGTAAAAACATTCAGAAATTTTAGGGAAAAAATTAGAAATTATATTTTGAGAGTTCTACTAGATTTTAATGTTAATTCTAGTTTTGAATTAGTTTAACATAAAAAATGTGACAATCTTTTGATGAAAATTAGATTCAAAATTGAGTAACCTTTTAGGGCTTTACTAAATGGATTTTTTAATACCATTTCCCTTTAGAGACAATGCTAGGTCGCGAAAGTTTTGCGACTTCAATCTTCTTACCTTAAGATTTTATTGGAGACATCCTTTAAGATCATTTGCAATTCTATTTTAACAAAAATTAGATGGCTCTAAACAAGTCTTCTACATTACCATTTGTCTTGTGTTCATAGCAATCAAATAAGCCTACGCTCCATGGATTTCCAATGTTGCTTGAGTTTGTGTAAATAAGTGCACCAAAGATTGCCTCCGTCCTTAATTATTCCGTCATTGCCCATTCTACCAAGCAATGTTTGCTCTTCATTTTGTAGCCACAAAAGCTCAAAAGGTCCACGCACTTGTTTATTGTAATGCCCAAAGATTTATTATCAATCTCTTCATATTGTGAGTTCCAAACTACTGGGACTCTCTACTACTATTTCTGGTCATTTATCTTTGACTAATTATTACGTTAGATTTTATGAGGCCATTTTAGAATATTTTGATCATCTAAATCCTTGGAAAATCTAGTTTTATTCAAAATGGATTGTCAAGTCTCCATTAACATTTTTATAATTAAATGAAAAATATTGGAAATATAATTTTTTTGGGCCATACCAAACACATTGCTATTTTTTTTCCAAAAATAAAAATTTTGTGCGTTATCAAATGTGCTTTTTGCTCATAAACTCGTCAAAGGAATAGAAATAAAAAAATTATTTATCAATAGAATTGTTCCTGGAAACAAAAATATTATCAAATGCACCTAATCGTGGGAATAATTATTAAATCAATAATAAATATATTATTTCTTAATTTTATTCATGTAGTCTTAAACTTTTTTGCCGTGAGAGAAAAGGTTCCTCGTGGAGGGAAAGGAAATCAGCTACTGTTACTTTTGAAGTTCAGTGAAAAAAGGAGGGTCCTACCAAGAAGGAAAATTTTCGGGAGTGAGGATAGGAGAGTGCAAAGATGTGGACTAGAAGAAGTCATTACTGAAAAATTGAAAGATTTCTTGACGTCATCGCTTATATGGTCACTTGCTTTGCTTGGAGTCAAGGATTTACTTATAAACATGCAAGCGAGTTTCGTCGCAATTTCCATAGCTCTCATAATGCTTTTCATCATTATTTCACAAAAACACAAAGCAATAGTGGAACAACATTCATCGGTTTTGCATTTCTCACAGTAGGGTGTCTCATTGTTAGAATAACACTTAACTCGATTGTACCGAATTCTTACATCAAGTGGACTATTTATGGTTTGTTCCTTGTTATGGTAGCTACAAATCCCAATTACCAACATTTTTTTTCAGGAGATGAAATATATGGTCAAGTCAATTTGTGGAGCAACTTATTTGAGTCTCAGAGACTTATTCATTCAATCACTTGCATTCATCGAAAATCTTTTGAAAATTAATGTTGCAAACCGAGAAAAATCATCAATGAATAACACCCTTGCGACTCGATCAGTGGGTGGTAATGGGGGTGGAGTAGGGAAGGACATTTTCTAGTTGGTCTCATGGTGGAATTCGACACCCTTTATCTCTTGTTTTTCTTTTTTGCATTGTAAGGTGTTTGAATGATTTGTAAGATGGATATATGAAGTTTTTCTTTGTATTACGTCTATACGCAAAAGTGTGGTCAAATGATGACAGTTTTTCATTGATACAGTAAAATGGAAACTTTGCCTATTTGCTCCATTTTCATGAAATTTTGATTGATCACTTTTTCTTTCATAGCAACATTTACATTAATGCTGCGTTTTAGGTTGCGATTATGATTTTGAATGGTCACATGTCTGGGTATGAAGCAGTAATCAATCTATAAGTGGAAAATCCACTTTGATGACCCTAAAGTCAAACATAAATAGGAATTGAATGTTTAATGCTATATAAAACAAGCACAGAGGCGAATGCATACCCAATCGAGTGTGTAGTCCCAACTTTTGTATGAGCAGTTTATCGGAGGATCAATCAAACCCTTCCATCACGAGCTGGAAAAGGCGAAACTAAGAAGGAAGTTCTGTTAACTCTCAAGTTGCTTTTTGTCTGAGTTATGGCTAGAGGAAATGTACAGGCTGAAAAGATGCTGCTATATGACAAACAGGAGAACCGTCCGAGTGGGGGCGATCGGTAAATGAGATCAAACGATGCTCGAGGACAAAGAGCTGGCATTTTTATTGACTTGACTCGCTCCAGTCTTTCATCATCTTAAGAAGTTAATCTGATTGATCACAGCGCGTATTCTTGCTTTAACATAGTCATAGAATCACGGCATGCAATATTTTAAATTGCTTTATTCGTAAAAGATAAAATTTCAATTGTAATTATGTAAATTTTCGAATGACTAGAACACAGACGATTTAGAATATGGCAACGCATGGACTGCCAACTCACAATGATGTTGGGTAGGAGGAGGTCGGGACCACCCCAGGATCCATGTCCATGTCTAGTCAAGTGGATACTGTACGGATTAAATGGGATCCCCCTTTGAAAATCACGTGGTTGTTGTGTTCCCATTAGACATAAAACAATAAAAATGAAGAGTGTTAAGGGGGTGCCACCATTAGATGTAGAAAATTAAAAATCAAGAGTGTTAACATTAACAACACAGGACCTCTATATATGCTGTTGTGAAGGCAAGCAATTGAATAATAGAATAAATAAAATAAGAATATAGATTAGACATTAGATTTACGTAATTCAGTTGTAATGACTTATGTCTACAAAAAGAGCAGCAACGAATTCCACTATAAATTAAGTAATACAACAAAAATTATAACCACACTCGAGTTACTTAAACATTCTCAATATTTCCCAACCCCCAAATTGCACCAAAAAATTCATGTAGTGTTTAGTCCAACGGCAAGCCGTTGTATCCTTGTCTTCCCTAACTAGCCACGACCAAGATCGATGGCCCATGACGCCGCTCAACCGTGGCTCCGAGGTTTAGTGTGAAACGGAGACAAGCACTCCTGGAACAGCGATGGTATCTTCGTTCGATCATCAAGGCACGAGCTCGGAACGGTAGTGGAAAGGGCCAAGTTTCGGAAGAGAGATCTCGGGTGATGGGGCGGAGGGAAGATCGAGAGGACTGTCCGGAGAGAGGAAATGAACGGAGAAGGTCAGACCATCTTTTTGTGCGGAGAGCCCAGACGAACGGAGAAGATCAGACCCTATTTTGTGTGTCGAGAGCTCCCTCAAAGAAAACCCGAACTTTTCCAAGCCAACCTTCTCCAGGGACGTCGAGGATCTCTGCCCCCCCTTCCCTCCCTCCTCCTTCTATGCCATATGATTTTCTCCCGAGAAAGGATCCCCCAAAGGAGAAGAAGGAGACCCCTTTCTTCCCCGAGCTCTCTTCCCCTTTTTTTTGGGTTTTTGCGAAGCCTCCTCCATCCCCTTTTGCTCCCCGCCTGCGTTCCTCGCCTCAGCAACGCGTCCCTATTTCGCCACGCCAGCTCATGCATGCTAGAAGGCTTCCCCACCCCTTTTCTCACGTCACTCTTGTGGCGTTTTTGCTTCACGGGCGGTGGTTTGTGCAAACGAAGGGGCAAAAGTGGCCTTGGGCTAGGCTACCTTTTAGGCTCTGGTGGGCCTAGAAAGGAAGGAAAATGGGCCGAAGAAAAGAATGAATATGGAAAGCTGGGTCGAAGGGTGAGCCGAAATTAACCAAGTGGGCTAGACAAGCCGGCCCGCTCGATTTCCCCCTTTTATTTTTGTTTTCTTTCTTTGTTTTCTTATGTTTTATATGTTTTTACCCAAAAGATTTCATTTCATATTTTTGGTTATCCTTTTTCATGTTTTATATTTTTTTTTGCTTTTTATCTTTTATTTTTTCGCAAAATAAATGGATGTTTAAAATGTTGACAAAAATTCGGGTGTCAATACCCATTATTCTTGCTAAAATTTGTAAACTTGTTAGAGGGCAAGCTTTGTATTACAAAAATTTTAGACCTTCCTAGACAAATGTAATATTGACTACTATATAGAGACTTCCGCGTTCCATTTTGTTTTTTTTTCATGTTTTTAGTCATTTTTGTAATGCTAAGAAATGCCTCTAAGCTTTGGAGAAGTGTTAAAAAAAAAGTTATAAACATTTTTTTGGTACCAATTTAGTTCTAATTTTTTTACTTTGTGCCAATTCAGTCCTTTCCGATAAATTTCGGTTGGATTTTGCTAACTAAGCACCAACCAACTGACGTGGTCTGATCGGTTCTAACGTAAATAACTTTTAATAATATTTTAATATTTTAGAATTTTTTTATTTTATTTTTATTTTTATTTTTTTCCTTCTCCTTCTCCTTCCTCCAACTGATTGCTAGTTGGCTCAACCTAGCCAAGCACCTCACCAATGGCTACGAGGGCGGCCTAGCGCTTGACGGCGAGGCCAGCTCGAGGTTGCCCATGCCACAAGGGCGGCCTCGCACCGAGCTAGCAAGGTGGCTGGCAAGGTCGACCTCAACCTCGCCGGCCATCACCTCTACCCAATCATTGAGGTCTGGCGACTGGCTGAAGTATGGGGGAGGAGAAGAAAAAAAAGAAAAAAGAAAAAGAAAGAGAAATTCAAAAAATTCAAAAATATTAAAATATTATTAAAAATCATCAATATCAACACCAATTGGATCACGTCAACCAACCGGTGCCCAGTCAATAAAATCCAGCCAAAATTGGCCAAAAAAGACTGAATCAACACCAAGTAAAAATGTTTAATACTAAATTGGCACAAAAAAAAAAGTTTAGAACTAAATTGACAAAAAAAAAAAGTTTAGGACTAAATAGGCACAAATGCAAAAGGTTTAGGATTTTTTTAACACTTCTCTCCTATGTCATTTTATAAATAATACAAAAAGAAAGACAGCATTTGTCATGGATGCATGCCTGCACTTAGCTTAGAGATTAAACAAAGCTTCCCCAAGAACAACGAAAGGAACATTAAGAGTCGAGAAGTTTTTATCCAGAAGTTGTTATCTAGATGAAAGGAACACTTCTCTCCTATACGTCATTTTATAATACAAAAAGAAAGAAAGCATTTGTCATGGATGCATGCCTGCACTTAGCTTGGAGATTAAATAAAGCTTCCCCAATAACAATGAAAGTAACATTAGGAGTCAAGAGGAGGTTTTATCTAGATGCTGCAGATTTTTTTTTTTTTTTTGGCTACTTTTGGAATCCTGTCATCTTTAGAGAACCATCCGAGAAGAAATTGGACAAAACATAAGGCCAAAAAGAAATAGGGGGGCCCACGTGAGGCCAATCACAAAGTGTATATATAGGGTACCCAAACCCGAACTTCAAAACCGCCAACCGCATTTGGCTATCTCTTGCATCCGGACACAGCAGAACATAAGCAGCAGTTTGCTGTTTTTTTTGTTGGTTCTACCTCCAAGACTCTGCAATTTCCATCAAGGTTAGCTCCACTATCTTGTTATTAGTCTCGTTCCACATCGTTTCAACTTTGAGTTTTGGAGTCATTTCTAGGGCTTAGAAATATATTGCAAACAACTCATCACATACTAGCTTCAGCATAAATGTTAGGAAACAACTGTTGTGGGTTTGGAAATAAAGAGTAGTTACCCATATAGGATAGAAGACGAGCATCATGATGATCAACAATATGGCCTTATTTAGAAAATAAAGAGACTAGTATGCAAGAAAATGTAGTTTCAGCATGTTTTCTCATTGGCAACATACATATAGACAAATATTTGTAAAATAATTTTTGTATTTCACAATATCATGATATTTAATTTTGAATGAGTGCAAATATGTTTTTTTTTTTAAATGTGATTTGCGATATTTTACAAAGACTTATGGCATTTTTGCCATATACAAGTGCGGAATGTTGTAAAGTGCTATTTTTTATAATTCATGATATCATAACATTTTCCTAATACATAGACAGTATTATTATTGTTATTTCAATTCTATGAGGTCACAATGGTTTGGTATAACTATATAGAAAAATGTCATAAAACAAAATTAGAGGATTTTGTGTACCATAAAAATTTCATTTGATGAATTTCCAAAAACCCGTTCAGTTGCCCACTCTTTGAAAAAGGCTTTCTGGGGTCATAATTCAACCATCGTTGACCAGAAATAAGACACGGTTTCTTACAAAGTTTAAAAGAAAAAGGAGAGAAGCGGAGATCCAACCAAACCAAAAGGAAAAATAAAAAAATTAAATCCAACACTGAAAAAAGTCACTCCTGACGTCAAAGAAAAAAAGAAAGTCATGATATTATCCCTCCTCTATGCATATTCCTAGTATTGCCTAGGGATGAGCATATCGGACTGCCCAAACTAGTAACTGCTCGGATCGAACCGGACCGATATATTTAATTTGGTTCCCAAAGAGATCGGTCTAGTTTCCAATTCTATAAAAATGGTATGGGTGATTGTCGATCTAGTTCCCAATTCCGAGGGAATCAGGCTGGATTGACTCTCTCTTTTTTTTTATAATAAAATTTGCATTTTAATTTCCTAAAATAACAATAAAAACTAAAATAGTAACAGTTAATGTATTTTCCTTAATTTTTTTTGAATTTATTTCGCTAAAGAATCGGCTCCATGGGATCAGAGAGGACTGGTCAGTCCAGTCCAACTCTCAGTCCTAAGACAATCTAGTCCGATCCCTGGTCCCAAAAATTGAGAACTAGTCTTTTAGCGACTAGAAAGATTGTTCTTCCACCCTTTCGGTGGTTATCCCCAGGCGAGAAAGTCTACGAATAAAAAAATGGAGAAAAAATTATCTTCATTTTAAAGTGAGAAGCACATTCATCTTGGAAATGTGATCGGTGCAATACGTGTTTAACTGGCTGAAGAGAAAACTATGCTCTCTCTTTTTTTTTTTTTTTTTTGGGTGATGAAATCTATGCCTTGAAAAGGTATACAAATATATAGATCAGAGAATAGATATGATTTGCATTGAAAAAACTCATTTGCTGTCGCATTCGTAGTCTGAAATATTTCAGATTCAGAAAACAGTAAAATACCAAAAGTTTGCTTTTCCTGCTGAGAAAAAAAATTGGATCAATAAATGAATGCTTCAAAGACATATTACAAAAATGAAAGAAATCAAACCTATATATCACATCCTTTTAGAATACATTAAAGTTTCGTTTGTTTCAAGAAAAATAAATAGTTTGAAAAATATCTTCCTCAAAATATTTGCATATATCGCTTGAAATAATTAATTAATGAAAAAGTTACTGATAATAATTTATGTCTATATATTTTTGTAAATGAAGAAAATAATTTTCAATAATGAATTTTTTTTTCCATTTTCTAATTATTTTAAGTAAAACAAACGGATTTTAAGTAATATGTTCTTTTAGGCTCCGTTTGCTCCGTAGAATAGAATTGATTCGGAAAACATTTTCCTGAAAAAAATTGTTTATATCGTTTACAAAATGAAAATAATAATATTTTCATCATCCACAAGTATGGCTAAACACAAATTATTACTACTAATGAAAACATGTTTTTAGTAATTAATTATTTCAATTGATACAAGTGATTATTTTAAAGAAATTTCTTTCAAATTATTTATTTTTTGTGAAACAAACACGTCCTAAAGAAGAAAACCAAGTGACATTTTCATATTGAAGGTTTGATGATCCAATATGAAAACGGTGTCCATGACATACATAATCCCAATTAGAATTTGGCCACTTTCCTTTTATTCTTCAGAAGCACCCTTCAAGATGAAATAAGATAACTTTGATTAGGGTTGGGGGTTCATCCTGATGCCAACAACCATTTTTTTTCCCATTTCTAGTCATTTTCTATTAAGTATTGATAAGCTCAGTACATAAGCTAAGTTGAACCTGAACTATTAGACTTGGAAGGTCTAATGTGAGGCCCACACGAATCCCACTAAATCAATCTAATATTAGCACACTTTCAAAATAAAATTTCACTCTATATGCATTTCCTTTTTGAACTTAAGGTTACTTACATACTTTAGCTGCTGAAATTGGGTGATTGCTAATTCTTATTGTTGGTTTTCCATGAAAATATTTCAAATCAAACTACAACTAGATACAAAAAATTAGCTCATTTATAATTAAATAGAATTCTAGAATTTCTTGTTTCGAATTTCCTCCGGGTCATATAGTCTTCAGATTATTATTAATTATTAGGTTAATCGATAGTAATAATAAGTTGGCCACCTGCCAAATAAATTAGTTTTTTTTTTTTTTTTTGGGAAAGGAGGGACATCAGTTTTCGTTTGAGATGGAAAAAGAAAAAAAAACGAAATTGAGTAACGTGACGGTTCTGTCACATTTTCCGTCTCCGCCGTTCAATTTCCCCTCGGAACCGAATAACTTGATCATCCAGTATGAAGAGGAAATAATTTTTTATATATGTTGAAAATCACAACATGAACTTTCACTCAAACAAAGGAGAAGAAGAAGTAGCAGTAGTGGGGTTTCTCAAAAAAAAAAAAAAAAAAAAAAACCAGGATATTCACCATTTTTATATTACTAGAATTATAGAGGAAAAGCCAATGAGACATCTGTATTGGTGAGGAAGTTAGGGTGGAAACGTTAAAGTCTAAAGATCAAAGCCTGGTTAAAGCCAAAAAGAAGAAGAAGAAGAATATGAAGAAATTATCCAATTGATTTTACACCTGCTACACACATACTAATTTCATCCTAAACTTTTCAAATTTACTAATTTTATTTTTAACATTTGTGTGAAATTTTAGTGTAGTCATTCTGATCAATATTTACCGAAAATTGCTAATGTGGGGATGTACCATATAGGACAATTGGCAATGACAAATCACATTTGAGTGTTGATATGTCATCATCTAATTTAGGATGGTTAATTATGTAAGCACGTGTCAAAATTTTGTCCATGCTATGTGGTAATCAAGTGCGAGACATCAAACATGAAATTTCTTTTCTTATGATACATTAAAAATGTTACATAATGTGTCGTCATGGCCTAGTGGCGAATGTTGTTGAATCCATATATTAAATTTATGAAATTGTACAATTGTTTTCTATATCTAATTGTATTTGAGTTAAAATGGTCCTAATTCGTACAATTTTTTTGACAACATGTTGTTTGTTGTAAATAAAAAGTAAAATGTTTGTAAAATAATTTTTGTATTTCACAATGTCACAATATGGAGTTATAACCAAGTACAGATATGATTCTTTTGTGTGATTTATGATATTTTACAAAGACTTAAGGCGTTTTTGCCATAGACAAGTGCAAAATATAGTAAAATGTTATTTTTTATAGTTCATATCGTAACATTTTCCTAATACATAGACAGTATCAATTTTTTAAATAGTTTGTTATAGCTATATTAAAAAATGTCATAAAACAAAATCAAAGGACTTTGTGTAAAAAAAAAAACTCATTCGATGAATTTCCAAAACCCCTTCAGTTGCCCATTCTTTGAAAAAGGCTTCTCCATCGTCAATGACCGGAAATGAGGCACGTTTTCCTAGAAATAGTTAAAGAAAAAACAAGAAAAAGAAGATACCCAACTAAACAAAAAGGAAAAATGAAATGCTAAGAATGCAAGTCAATAGTGGGCCCCATTGGATCTTGTTTGGTCTGCTGATGGAACAGGAGGGATACTATCGTCACTTCACAGGGGAAGGGGTGACATGGTGGAAATATGTTTTTAGGCAGATGCATGTAGAATGAGGAGGGATAATAACGTCACTTCAGGAGCGGTCGTGAGATCGGGTCGAATTCTACCGCACTGGGCAGCGCTAGCCGTGAATAAAAGAAAAACCGACAATGCCTTCTGTGAAAACCCAAGCATCGCCTGAAGTGTGAACGCTGCAAATTCAGAGCCCCTGGCGCAGAGCTGAAAGAAACATCAACTCTCTGTTGGAAAAGCTTGCATAGATTGATGTCTGACATCAACTTTACTTCAAGTGCGGCTCCGAGGTTAGTTTTGCATTAGAACGGACGTATTTTACGTTGATTAGATAGAACTCTTCATTTGTTTATATATGCATATCCCATTTGAATTATAAAAGGTTGATCGATTCTACGGTGAGTTAGTTTCCATCGTAAAATTAAGAATCCATTTTGTTTACTTAAGAATCCGACCAGACAAGTTGGATGGGAGCCAATTATATTTTCTTTTCCTTGCTTCTTCTGCTACGTGCTCAGACTTTAGGTGACAATTAGCTGAGAAGGCAGCATGATAAATGAAACCGGTGGGTTGTTTTGCCTGGGTTATCCTATAAATCACTCATCTTTAGAATGTTATTAGTCTGCTGACCGTTTAGCCTTGCTTTATTTGTTTGTTTGGCAAATGCCCATTCTGATCTTTCTCTTATATGATTATGGCACTCCTTCGTTACTTCTGAGGCTATGTTCTGGGCTTGATTCTCCTGCGGCTGTCATGCTTTCGCATAGACCATTCTTTGATTTGATACTGGGAAGACAGACGGTTTTCAGTGAGTCAAAAAGCAGAGTACCACATTGAAATAATTGCAGTACTCAAGAAGAACACCAAATAAAAAAGTAATAATAATAAGCGGTGAAAATGAAAGCAGTCTCAATCAAGATCTAGAGAAAGGTACCCACCGAAACAGAGAAAGAAGATTTGAATGCAATGTACCAGCTTAGGATTTATTTTAGAACGAGTAAAAAAAAGTTAACTTGGATTCACCCATTGGTTCGGTCTAATTTCTCATATGGAACTGGAAATTTGACCGATTATTTTTTGCTCCAAATTTATGGAACCGGGAACGAGACTGTTTCTTCTTGAAGCCACCCAAAATTAGTTCAGTCCGATTCCCAAGTTAGACCAGGATAAATGCACAATCTTATGAATTATTTTCTCTTTAGGATCAGGAGCAATCAGTGCACTTGGCTTTCTATGTTAGTTGGAGCTTTTATTTGTGCGGCAAAATCTATCCATATCAATCACAAGTCATTTATTATCTACTGCGATTAATATGTTTAGACTAATTATGTGGACTTTGCATGTTGCTAATGCGGAGCTCTAGTTTGTAACTTTGGATTAGCATATGAACGGTAAGAATGCAAATTGGGAGAAATCGTCACCATCATATATCGATTCATAGGGACAATCCATTGTACAGATTTATTTGTGGACAAGCAAGCTCCCATAAAGTGATTTAAGCATGCAGGTTGATAGCTCGTACTACAAACTGGAATTATTTATTTGCCTCATGAACTGATGATTTCAAATTTCATTGTTCTTTATGGTAGATTGGGAGAGCAAGAGGATGCCATCGTTAAAAAATCGAAAGGTTTCTTGACGTCCTCACTTAAATGGTCATTTGCTCTTTTAGGAGCTAAGGATTTACTTTTGGACAAGCAAGTAACCTTCATCACGATAGCTATAGCTCTCATCGTGCTCTTCAGCATCCATTTGAGAAGAACACAAAGCGATGATGGAAATACATTCATCAATTTCATGTTTCTCATACTAGGATGTCTTGTTACAGGAGTGGCAATTGACTCGATCATACTGAATTCTTACATCAAGTGGGTTATTTATGGGTTGTTCCTTATTATGGTAGCAACAAATCCCAAGTATCAACAAATTTACCAGGAGATGCGACGGATCTTCAAATCCATGTACCAAGAAATTTCTTTGAGACTCAAAAACTTGTTCATTCAATCACTTGGGATCATCAAAATTTTTTTAAAAATTATCACCACAAACCAAGAAGAACCATCAATGACTAATAGTGTTGTAACTCGATCTATTGGCAGTGATGGAAGCGGAACCGGGGAGGACATTGTCTAGTTGATCTCGCAATGAAATTGGACACCCTTGATTTCTCGTTTCCCCTTTGTATTTCAAGATGTTTGTACGTTATGTGAAATGAATGTCTGAGCTTTTTTCTTTATATTATTTGTCTGTACAATATGCTAAGCTTTTTTCTTTGTATTATTTGTTTGTATAATATGGAAAAGTGTGGTTAGACGATATGTTAAATTTGCAACTTATGCATATTTGTCCAAGATTGACTGTGCAATTCTATTTCTTATCAATTTTGTGCCCTATGCTATTCACTTTTATTTTCGTCTTGCTTGTAGTATGAATCCACAATGCCCTTTCTGGGAAAGATTGTGATGAAAAACCCAATCATGTCATGTTTACTGTTTAGGATTATATAGCATCTCATATGACCAAAGGAATCATAAGTCATGCTAGAGTTTTTTTAATAATGAAAGGGTAAAAAAGTCACAATGACCTAGGTTATCATAGGAGTCCTACGTCCATTTCAAACTTTTTGTTCGGGTCATATTTTTATTGCACAAAGGATAATCTTTTAGAATTGTCAATTCATTGTTGCAGCTCCACAAAATTACGAGCATTTGGAATCTCTTGAAAGGATTTGCTCTTGCACTATTGTGAGCAAATTCGTACACGGGACTCTCTAAAAAAAGTCAAAAAGACCAAATCCTCTAGCTATGTTCACCTGTGTTAGAGATTAATATTGTGTTGAAGGTAATCTGTAATCCCTGGAATAGGGAGAAATAATCGGAAAAGAAAAACAAAATCAGCCAGCCTCATATCATGATCGAGAGATTACTTGAGGGTATCTAATAGAAAAAAAAAATGTTAAATTTGATCAAAGATGCAATTTAATAAGAATTTGTAGCTTGAGATTGAGACCCCGCACGTGAATAGCCGGTCTAAGAAAGAATGGAAGATGAAAAGGGGGTGACGAAAAAGGAGAAAAAAGGAAGCACCCCGGAAACCGCGTACTTCACAGATGTCTTTTCTCTCTCCTCTCCCATGTCTTCTTCGTGGGTCTCTCTCTCTCTCTCTCTCACGATTCTCTCCTGGACCTCCCCCCTTCCCGTTCCTATCTCACTGTCTTTTCTCTTGGACTTCCACGGCCTTTCTCGGTCAACGCCACAGGAGCATGCGTTTGAAACCTGCACAGAAAACAGGTTTTTAATCTATCTTGCAATCTTCGGCCAAAAAAAACAAAAAGAGCGATGGAGGGACTGATAATGGAGGTGATGTAGAGAGTGAGGAAGATGAAGAAAGAAGAAAGAAGAAAGAAGAAAGAGAGATACAAAAAATAAACAATAATGTTCTTGGACAAAAGTATCCCTAACTGTGAATAAAATTTGAAGTTCAAATCCTTAATTGAGAGTAAGTTAGCCACCCCGATCCTTATTTGAGACAATATCCACTTTAGGTGATTTTTTTTTAGAAAATAGTTCTACTTCAGGTCTTTATTTGAGATTTTCACAAAAATCTATCTTGCAATGTTTGTGCAAAAAAATAGAAGAGAAAAAATCTATCTTGCAGTCAGCCTGATTCCCTTCCAAATCCTTCCATTCATGCGATTAACTTTTCCAATTTCAACTGACAAAGTATCTTAAAGAAAATTATCTCAACAACTTCCCATTTTGAATATAGGCGTAACTAACCTACTATTAAGGATATGGCCACTGAGTACAGCAATAATATGAAATCTATCAACAATTTTTTATTAACTCTTTAGAACTTCTTTTTCGTTTTAAATCTATTTAAGAGCAATGGAAGGGAGGTGTTTTGGGAGTAATCCACCTTCTAGTTGGAAAGCAATAATTATTGTCCGCTTAGCCAATACTCCTCTGGAATCGAGTGATAGGTTTTAAAGGGGTTGGACAATCTGATTCATGATGGGTGCTTATTTTATAGCGTGAGTCAAAACAAATCCCACAGCTAACGATTAAGGTTAGGAAAAAAAATGTCTGGTTAGAAATCAGAGTTGATATATCTATTTTTTTTTTTGGTCAAAAATAGTGGTTTCATTCAATCATAGAAAAGTGAGAATTACAAGGAAAAGATGATGGATAAGTTTCTTAACACAAAATTTCCGAAATGGGTAGGGGAGACGTCACCTAATTTGGAGGGAGAGTTTTGGTCCGGTGGGCTTTGGCGAGCCTGCTGCAACTTGATTAGTCTCTCCGGACAGTGGGCTAGCTTCGTTGTTTCCAATTGGGCTAAATTCTCTTTACATATTTCCACAATATCCCCCACGTCCCATGGTTTGTTAGCCCGGTCCAGCACACTATCTACCAAAGTCAAGCTATCACTTTCACAAACTCACTTCCTTTGACTCTGTGCGGTTCCCACGTGCAGCTCCTTTTTCCTTGTAGAGCTAGGGCTTCTGCTTGCTGGGCAGAGGATGCTCGAACCTCTCGCACGTATCCCTCAATGACCATGCCAAACGAATCTTCTAGAATACCAGCAATCGAACCGAGAAATTCGCCCTGCACCCATGAACAATCGACGTTTAGTTTTAGCTCTCCCTTCTCCGGTGGTGTCCACTTGACCGGTAGGTGCCGTTTTGTGGGTTTTTTTCACCCTTTTCTGAATCTGTCATTTGCTGAAATTCATCGCTTGTGCTTGTGCTGTCTTGACGAGGGAACTAGGATCTGGAGGTTTGGCTCGAAATATGAAGTTGCTGCAAGCTTTCCATATATTCCACAGCACTCCATAAACAATAACTCATTTTGGCTACCACCAAGTTTCCGACATCATGATTGTATTCGTTCACATCCGCGTTATCCCACGGGCAGGCCTGAGATAAACGTTCAAGCTCCTGCGTCACAGCGGAGCCCAACGGTGGAGGTCATCGCAGAGTGCGACGGTGCAGCGATGGAGATGGAGATGTTGAAGATGGTTGATGGTAAGAGAAGGGAGTGTCGTGTAGCTATCGCTGTCATCATTTGACACCTGAACTGAAGGTTGCTCTGTTCCGCCCTGCTTTACTGTTAACAGTGCCTGAAGCGCTTTGCGCTCGTTCAATCTCTTTTGCCAGCACGGATCACCAATGACGACCCCTTCCGAACCTTAGTTACCTAGTTTGATCGTTGTCCATAGTCAACGTCGCTCCGCTTTGCCCCTTTTGTTCGATGAGCATAGGGAAAGATGGAGGGGCGATGGTTAGAGGAGGGGCCTTGAGGCTTATTGCAGACAACCCAAAAGTTGATTTGAAGCTTGTAGTGGTCATGGCCGTAGTGGCCTTCGCGCCTGAAGCTCCAGCAGCCACGGCTGCCACGAGCTTCGTGGCTCGAAACTCCAATGGCCATGGCCACCCCGTGAGCCCCAAGCTCGAGCGGCCATAGCCACATCTCTTTCAGTTTTTCTAGACCGAGGCCGCAGCGTCGTGAGGGCAACGGCTGGCAGTGGAGTAAGACGCCTAGCAGGGATGATGGCGATGGCGAACGGTAAAACTAACGGGATGAAGGGTTCTCTGTTTTTTCTTTTCCTTTTCCTTTTATGATGTGTGACGTGACACTTAAATTACATGTCAGCTGTACGCCTAGATGCCACGTCAGATAATAATCGATACTTGGACAGCACTTAAGCGGAGGGCATATTTGAGACTTCAGTGGAAATTGGTGATTTTTCTTGAGACAAAATAAGTTCGGGAAAGGATTAAAATTGAATCTAAAGTTTGGAAATTTTCTTTTTTTTTTTTTTATGAAATCAGGCCTAATTTGATAACTTTATCAAGTGGTTTTCAAGTTCTAAATGGATAATAGTAATAAAGCAAGCATCGATTATCATTTATTGACCAGAAAAAAAAAATAATTAGTTCACAACGAAGAGCGACGCCGATGGTGGGCAGGACACGACAGCAGCCGCAACGATGGAGGCACAGGTGCAGCGGCGGCAGCGTAGGGTTGGCGATGAGAGAGAGACAGAGAGAGAGAGAGAGGGGAGTTCAGGGAGATTACGGTTTGGATGGAGGTTTTCCGGTGGGGTAAATCCCAAGAAAGTAGGCGCAATTCGGCTTTTTGGGTATAACTGCACATGATTACCTTATGATTTCAAAGGATCTGAATAGAAAGAGACTGGTATTAAAAATACACAAATGCCGAAACTTTTGTATGGTGCTCATTTAAGTATTAATTTTTTTTCCACTCACTTAAGTGTCACATTGAACTAAAATCCTCTCACTTAAGTGTTACTTCTGATCAAACATCCAATTTGGATTTTTATTTTTATTTTTTACTTTTTTTTTTTTATTTTTTTGGGACCGGCGAGAGTCAATAGTGATCCTCATTAGCCGTGAAAGCCGTACTCAGATTGGGTGAGGGCCGCCTTGCCCTTGGTTGCGAAGGCCCTATGTGAGGTCGTTGGGGCCTCCTTAGCTGCTGGTGAGGCTGTGAGGGCCCTTGCTAGCTTTAGGTGGCCGCGACATCGTTGGCCAAGGCCTTCGCTACGAGGGCCCTTGCTGGCCACTAGTGAGGCCTCAACAACCTCGCCTATGACCTTTGTGGTCAAGGGCGAGGCCGCCCTCGTCTATATTGGGCTAGGATTTTGCGATCGGCCACATCAACAAGTAAAAAAGAAAAAGAAAATACTTTAAATATTAAAATAATATTAAAAAATTATTCACATTAGCATCGACAAAGCCACGTCAGACGATCAGCATTGACGTTGAATTTTTCGATGAGGCAAATATGAATTGACACTCAATTGATTGATTTTTAAAATTTGTGACACTTAATTGAGCGATTTTTTTTTTTTTGATACTTAAGTGAGTGCCGTATAAAAGATTTGACACTTTTAGTATTCTAAAGGCATGTTTAGGACAATCAAGTAGCCCTCGGATGCAGGGTCGATGTGGTGTTGTTGATATTGGGCTTTTTTTTGTGGAAGAAAGCCCTTTTCAATCTCTCCCCCGCCCGTCTCCTCCTATATAGAGCCCACCGCTCTCACACTCTCTCTCCCGCTCTCTCTCTGAATGTTACTGGCCTAAAAATTAATAGAGACGGGCAGGACAGCATGCATGGCAAGCCCAAACATCTCTTCTGTCAAAATGGAGCGCCAGCCATAAAAGAAAGGACATGAAGCCTAACGCAATTTGCATTCGCTCCATAAGATGTAAAAACAAAGATTGAATGAATGGAAAATGAGACATGGGTGGC